>VYZM01022256.1:0-35041 GCA_013398915.1 Dromas ardeola | reverse complement strand
AATAAAAGCAAAGCAAAAAAAAAAAAAATCCTCTGGTAAGAAGGATAATAGACAAATCATATAGTTTCTCCATTAATGGGGAAAAAAAATCTTAGCAAAATGTTAAATTTTGGTCAGAAAAGTTCTGTTTTCATTTAGCTGTTGATCTTCTTTCTGTTGGAGAAGCACAGCACTTTATGTTAGGGACAGGTAAACAAACTTGCCTTAATTACTAAAACAAAAAAGTGTGTGTTGGGGATATTATCTACGCTTTTCTGGCGATTTCATCTGCGAGGCCCCAAAACTGTAAGTCCTGATAGGGATTCATTCCCTGTTGATACTGTTTGGGAGATCTTGCCAGAAAAGAACAAGCCAGAAGGGACTATGCAGCACAACTGGACCATTCAAGAGCCCGGTTTTACCACCCTTATGCAGCTAAAACTCTCTTTGATTTCAACCAGAAACGTGCTCGCAGGGTTGGGTCAGTTGAGTTGTTCTGACTCGATTCATTTGGGAGGTTTCTACACACGTATTATGAGGAATCTTACATGGGAAATTAGATGACTGTAATCAGCCCATCAGAGGAAAAATACCTGTCTACACTATTGATCTTCATAAGCATCTATTTACTCAAACTGTCATGTCATTCTCTGCCAAAACACTTTTTTTCTTCCTGTGCTCATTTCCCCCCTTTCTATGTTCATTGTATACACATCAAGGGTTTTGTTTTCTGAATTTTCACGTCATTACTTGATCCTTTCTTTTCAGTCATACTCAAAAAATTGCAACTGCACTGCACAACGCCTGCAGTGTCTCAGCTGGTGTAAACCTGCCTGGCTACATTTTTTTGGTTCACGCAAGCTGAGATGTCTTTATTTGGTATGGATCCAACCTGCAGCGATTTGGACCAAAGAGCAGCTGGTCCCGGGGTCTGATTCCTGCCTTGTGTGGAGAGGGGTAAGACCGGAATCAGACCCCAGGAGCCTAGTTTTAAAATCAGTGGGTTATTTACATTCATTTGCTTTTGGTTGCATTACTGGTTTTGTACGTCCTGCCATTTCAAGCCATTCTTTTAAACATACACGTGTGCGTGTGTATATATATATATATGCATACGTGCGTGAGAGGGAATGTACGATCCTGTATGCTGGGCTAAATTTTTCTGTCATCTAGACCATTTCTACTAACTTCAAAGTAGCTACTAAACCTTTACCCTGGGATGAGAGGGGAGCTGATAGTCAGTGTGTAGTAAGCGTATGCTGTGTTGCAAAGGGAATTTAAAGTTGTGGAACTTAACTCCACAACATCAAAAAAGTGGTGTGCCCTGAAAACACAGCTCCAGTGCTGTTCATCCTGAGTATAGTATAGGGAGCACTAGGTATTAGCAACTGAGTAAGCTATTTGGTGATTTCAAGAGTTCAGTTAACACCATTTTAAACTTCTAAACGCCTTTTCAGTGAAGTAAAAGCTAATAGTGTATATGTTGTATTTGCCATATCTCAGTGGTAGCTTCTGTGTTACATACAGTCAGTGTTGTTCTGAATTGTGTATGTTTACCCAATAATGAGGTTAAAATATGCCGTATAGTATGTGCAATGTATTGATTACAAGTATGTTGGAGTTCAGTGATCTATTTAGTTTTTACTGTGCTGCTGTTTTGTAGGTATGTGTGTGTATGGGAGTACGGATTGTCTATAATGTATGAGGAAATAATAATTAATCCTAAAGGAAAAGGGCAGTTATGTAACCTGCCTTAATGCATTCGCATAATAGTGTTTAAATCTCATAATTATCAGTTCTGATTTCAAACGTTACTGAGGATTGTCCGTAGGGCTGACTCCTTCACTTTTCAGCACTAAGAAGTTAAACTTGAAGTTACTTGGAGCTCACTTACATGTTGGTAAATAAAGAATAGGACAGTTGACTGATTGACTACCTTGATTGTACAAGGTGGTACAGACATGATTTCCAGTGTGATACACATCAAATCACTTCTGTGCACACACAGCTCCTGCTGATGCTAGCTGGAATTGTGATCCTGTAATTGAATGGCCTAAAATTCATCTTCTGGGATACAGTCACGATAGCAGGGAGGTGATACCCTGGCTTTGGGGAAGTGCCTGGATGCTATGCAATACTGCTCATGTCCTGTGCTGGAACGTAGCTGTAAATTCACAGGAAGAGCTTTGAACTCTGCTCCAGTTTAGGTTGGACTGTAAAAATCTTTATGTAAAAATGGTAAATGTCAGAGGCTGAGCAGCCTAGCCTGGCCTGCCCACATACAGCATTCTGCTTTCAGGAGCCATGGCAGCTTTAATTAAAAAAGCTATAGTAATTTCACAGTGGCACATAGGACCTAGTGCTCCACTTAGCAATCTCTTCATTACCCACAGGCATGACCCTTCTGCCATTCCCATAGCCAGCTCTAGCTATTCTGTCTTGAGATGCCTCTGCCTGATGCCAAGGGTAATTCTGAAAGACGTGGTGAACCCAGAGAGGGCTGGTTGGACAGGAGCAAGCAGAGTGTGCCTGCCCTACGGTACCTTTGGTGTGAGGTCAGCTTCAGTCAGACCCACCCGAACAGTGACTGAGGGAAGACAGAAATCTGATTTCAGACCTTCTTCTGTTATCTTTGTCAGTTAAAATGCAGCATCCCCCCATTCCACTCCTTTGCCTCTGCTCAGTGCTCCTTATCTCAACTTCTGCATATGCCTCCCTTCAACTGCCAGCTGTGAGCAGCACTGCTCAAAGTGAGTGTTACAGGTTTGTCATCCTCAGTAGACCATAGCAATCCACAGGTTCTTATAAGATGTTAAGTATGGGGCTAAAAGATGGCAGTGTCCCACGTCTGATGTCCTGGGATGTTTTATCTCTATACTCCAAGTTATGTACACGTCCTCTTAGATGGGTCTCACCTTGGCTGATGAGAATTCAGTTATAAACTTTCTCCCTCCAAATTAAAACCAGATTGCATTATATGCCAATGAGTATCTGCTAAGATGGAGGTACACTTAGGCTTTTTTTTTTACTTCATTGAGATGACATGTCATCTGAGCTTCCCTCAGCTCTGGGTCCTACAAAAGCCAATTTGATCAGGAGAGATTCCTTGGGTATCTGAAATCAGTTATGCTGTGAAGCTGGGATCCTTAAAGCAGAATCCTGGGTTTATGTGTAATTACTATTATTGAAAATAAAAATATGTGGTTAAAAATACAATTCTAAAAAGGAAAAAAAGAAAGAATATCTGGGCTTGCCAGAACAGTTGTTAAGGTTTTGACTGCCTCAGTCATCAGTAGCTTTAGGATCATGTAAGTGATGATTAGGATTGCCACACTGCCTCCTGACGCTGTTCAGGGTCTCTGTACAGAAGCCTTATTATTCCCAATGAGCATTAATGCATTTGAGTGACTTTTCTGTTTTGGCGTGAAGGACGATTGTGTAACACTGAGGACATGGAGCTCCCTGTGTGTTGTGCCCACAAAGGTTCACAAAGCTGCACCTTCTCTTTTTAGGATCTATTCAGTGGTACTTTAATAAATGTTGTGTAAAAAATGCCTACAGTTCTGTATAGCAAATGTGAATTTTTATGACAAGAATGTGTATTTAATGTAAAAAAAGAGTAATGTAAAATCCAGTTTCTTTGTATCCAGTGAAACATCTAATAAAGCTCTGGTACCTGTATTCTTGGTTTATGGCTTCATTGCTGCATTCAAGACTTTACACGTAGGAGGCTTTTTAAACACAGTTTTGCGGTATGGTGTGGAGTCGGATGTTAGACCCAGGCTGTGCTGTATTGTTAGGGGCGTGCGTGGACCACCCCATGAGGGCATCACAGCAGGAGTACCATTTCCACCCAGTTACTGTGGGGCCCTTGAATACCACAGGACACTGTGATGTGTTTGCGCTGCCGGGGGCACAGCAGGCACTCAGCTACCCCTTTCCGTCCAGGGGTCTCCAGCCCCAGTTTGCCTCCAGCACCAAAGTGTGTCACCCAGCTCTGTAGCCTGCATGAGGCCGTGCTGCTGACTCCTGCCACTGGTGGTATCTTGTGAGAAGGAGGGAGATGGAAAGCAGGGACTAGACCTTCGACGTGTTAGTCTGTCCCATTGCTTCCCTGTGCCCTCTCAGCATTGCTGCCTGCAGCTCGTGTGGGCATGGTGGGCAGTGCCCACCCCTGATGCCAGCCCAGCTTGCCTGTAGGTCCTGGTGGAGCAGACTAGTCACTGCCCCAAGCCTGGCTCCAGGACATGCCAGCCAGCCGGTGAGTTCCCTCCGTCATCTCCCTGGTGCCTCCTGTAGGGTTTGGGGACCTGTTCTTTGGAGGAGGACGCAGGCAAACCCCACACCAAGGAGCATGGCCAACAAGGCTGGGCTTTGTGGCCTCCTGCGATGAAGTGTGGCATATTAGAAGCTAAAGCTTTCTGCATGGCAACAGCTGGGACTTTACGGCTCACAGTACTTTTTCTTCCTAGCGAGGCCAGAAGTGGTGTTTTCCAGGACAGACCTCTTTTGCTCACCTCTCCGACCGAGTCACAGGCAGCCCCAGCCCGAGTGCTGTGCTCCTGCACATTCCCTGCCATCTCACTTGGCCCAGTTTGAAGTCAAGGAGCCAGGCGCGGGCTGCCAGGGTTGCGGAAGAAGATGCCATGAAAGACGAGCCGTGCCAAGGAGGCCTTTCTGTCAGTGCCTCCCTGCAGAAACCCACGGATGAAATTTGCCTACAGGTTAAAACATCTCCCCTCCTCCTCTTCCTGCCCCACAGGTACTATCCTACCAGCGGAGAGTAGGGGTTGCTCAGTACACGGAATGAATTTTCCTCATTGCAAAAGCCGTTCTTTTCTCTGTCTTGGTTGTTTTTTTTTCCCAAACTACTCCAATTGAAGAATCAGCAGGCCAGCTTTATCCTGCTGTGGCAATAGCTACTTTATTCCAAATATGGGTTGCCTCTGTCCTAACTGTTAATATAGTGGTCTGATAATATGTGAGAACACCGCCAGTGACGATGCTGATGCCTTTAAAAAGTCATATGTAACGCTAGGTGAGACAGTTATTTAGTAAATAGTTGTGATTCCAGAAAGTAATTGTGTATTGAGCCACTGGATTTGAGAGGAGGGAAGAAAAGAAAAAAAAAAGAAAAAGGTTTTACATATTTTTAATTTGATAGGAGGGTTCAATTAAAATGCAACTATTCTCTTGGAAGGTCAATTTTAAATAGATTTTATGGAGATAGGCGGTTTGTGGGCATAGGCACAGTGTAAGTGATAAATAGGACTTCCACATTTTTGGCCCAGTTTCTTGCTCCTTAGTGCCCCAGCTGCAGTTTCTGGCATTATTTTTTTTCTTTTTTTTTTCTCACAGCAACTGTGAAACTTCTGAGGAAAAAATAATTGCATTGTAAATTTATCGATTGAAATCAAAGTAACTTAAATAACTTGTCTTAATTAGGTTTAAATTTTCAAGTACGAAACTGTGATTTAGATAATGAATTTTAGTCATGCTTTCCCTTTTTTCATCGTTAACTTTTTGTTGTCTAAAGACTGGTTAATCCGTACGGATAAGCACTGAGACCTGGTTTAGCAACTGTGGAATAGCACATTAGCCTTGGTCTGTCTTTGCTAAACAGGAGGGTAAGCTATACACATGGGTAAACAGGTATCTGTTTTAACATACATTCAGGTAGATTGTTATTTCACCTTTTATTTTGTGAGGAAACTGCAAAAGGCATTTTTGAACGAACTGGTTATTCCCCAGCTTCTGCGTCCTGCCCGCCCCGTGCAGAGGGAGCCGGCAGACCAGGCGCTGCGGGTGAGAGCGCTGATGCCAGATGGGGTTTCGCGCTTTCATCTTTCTCTAGAGCTGTACGTCTCAACCTGGCAGTCATCTGACCAGACCCATCAAAGATCTTGCAAAAGGTTTTTGAAGGTTAGTTTCTTGACAGCAAATCACCTTTTATTTCCCTACAGTAATGGGAAGATTTGCCCATGTTCACTAAAACACTCAACCCAAAATCTGAGTGAACTCCTTTTCCACTGTCATGCATCTGCTACCCGATAAAATTCACCTCTTCTCTTCCTCTAATTACAACATTAAAAAATATAAAGCAGGAGAAGTTGTCATAAATAAAGCATACTGCACGTACTTTTACATGCAGCAGTCTTGTAGCTCATACAGAGTCACTGAAAGCTCCCAAAGTGGCCAATACATTTCAGTAATCCCATTGGCATTGGATTGTTTCAAGAATAAGTGTCTGGTTTTATATTTTATCTGAAATGAAATATGCAATTAGCAGTGAATACAGACAGTGAATGGCTGTAGCCTATTCTCCAGGCTATTGAGAAACGTGTGTTTATCATCTGTCTACCTTTTGATCCTCTAATGGCCGTTAGCATCAACAATGAAACTGGAGCAATAAAATTCATTTGCTTTGGAGGTCAAAAAAGCAAATCACAGTAGGGATTGTGATGAAAGAAATAGGAATAAGCCAGATCTCATCATTATGCACCGTGTTCATCTAACCACCATCTGCACCTGGAGTACTTAGTGCAGTTTGGTTACCCAGACTTAAGGAGCATGTGACAGATCTGAAAAAGACTTGGAGTAGGGCAACAAGGATGAGCAAAGTTGCCGCTAACTTCCACCCCAGGAAAGACTAGGCCAGGACTCTTCAGACTGGAGAAGAGCCTGATAGAAGGAGGTACAACAGATGGCTATGAAACCATGACTGGTGTGGAGTGGGTGGACTGCAACAGGTGGCCCACAAGTGGGAGGAGGCATCAGCTGAATCTTGCTGGAGGCATGTTCGGAGCAAACAAAAGGAAGGGGTTCTCACCTGCTGTGTAGTTACACTGCAGAGGTCCTTGCCATGGGATGCTGGGGTGGGTGTTGCATGTTTTCATCAGCCCAAAGGGAGTCTAGGCAAGTTCATGAAAAATAAATTTATTGAAAATAAATACACAGAGAATGGATTAATCTCAGGGAGTTCCTAAGCTGTGAACAGCTGGGGGCTGGTAGGGTGCTTAAAAGCTGTTGTTTCATAACTCAAAGAAAATTAGTGTATTTGGCTGGTAAATAAAGCATAACCTTTCACAGAAATAAAAATCCACTAGTGCTTGCCTAGTGATGAATAAGAAAAAAGTTAATTCATGTTATATGGTTGTAAAGATATACTGTGCTTGGATAGCTCACCCTTGAGAACCCCACTGATTTGTTATCGTAGAGTCACAGAATAATTCAGGTTCATCTATTTCCATATTTAATCCATCCTAATACTGTTGGCTAGACAGGATTATCAGATGCTAAAAGCATTATCTTGGAGGAGAAGATCCTGGTATGCCTTCACTCATCTATGTGATGTACATATTTTCATAAGGCTGCCCGGCTGTCCAGCCAACCCGCATTTGTGTAATAGTATTTTTGTGGGCTAAAGATTTGGGCACGTAATTTACAGCAGAGTGGAGAGCCAGGACTACTTTATTAGCTGTAGTCACAGCTTGTCACAGGGACTGGTGTCAAACCGACCTGCATGCCTTGTCTCCACAGACCAATCTAACAAGCTATTGTGTCTTCATGCTCTGTGTTCAGTGAAATAAAGACCGCAATAGCCTTTTCCAGATGAAAAGCAGGCTTCCACATTGAATGCTTTGGGATGATTAACTATGTAGTTATACAAATAGGTAATCATACCCACGATTCATGGACTTGCACAAAATAGCAGTGCTCCAGTTAATCAAACCTTTTAGAGACGAGTTTGTCGTCTGCTTGAATTACTGCATTACTAAAGCTCTAATGTGGTCAGATCAGGTGCTTTTTTGTAATACGAGGATTATAACTCTGTACATCTGCTTGCGCAGACAATGTACTCTGCAAGAAAATCAGGTAATCTGTATTCTCCTTACTAGAACAGTTAAGTGTGCAAGCTAAATTTGGCTGAACCTTTTTTGTACGTGTGCATAATCGGCCTGCCTGTAACGGGGAGGGGAGGGGGAACCTCTTTCAAAAAGCCGCTTGCAAAATCCGACAGCACCACCGTAAGCACCGACTGCGTGGTCTGAACACTGGGATTTTAGCTTTAGCAAAGTCAAAGTTGAAAGCCAGGGAACAGTTGAGGCAATTAGCTGCCTCCTCTCTGAAACGCAGCCAGGCAGAGCTGGTGTATCTCCAGGCTAGTGAAAGCTGATGGGGGCTGTTGTATCACACAACGCCAGCTAGTGCTGGAACTGCGCTTGCTTTTTTAGTCAGGACTAAGGCTCCTTGCATTCACTGCAGAAGCAGAGCGTGGACCACCCAGCCGGACATTACGGAGTACTTAAGATACAAGAAATTTTGCCTTTGGGTTTAATTGGCAATAATTTATTAAGAGCTGGTGCCCTGGCCTACCCTGCCACTCTGTCTAGCGCAGAGCACATCAGGCAGGATCTCAGCTTTCTAGGGGGTTCAGCTAAAGGGTTCTGGTTTTATAAAATGTGGCTGCAATTTAGCCTGATGATGACAAATTGGCAATTTAAAACCAAAAATGGGAGGAGATGAAAGCAAATACAGCCCCACCCGTCCTGGAGCCACATAAGGCTGTTTGCTGGTGGAGGGAGCACGGCTGCTGCTGTGCTCGAATGTTTGTCATCTTCCCTCTCCCATCTTTCTTTTCCATAAAGCCTGAGTGCTAAATTAGAGCTTGCTAAAAGGACTTGACAAAGAAAAACGTAAATCAACAATTTATGATGAAGCTGCTTTTCAACTTTCAGGGCTGCTCTTTCTGCACATTGAATGTGTCAGTTGTGCAAAGGCTGCAGTTAACAAATATGTGTAAAGTGTGTTAATTTGCCTGTAATCATAACATTTAACACAGTAGAGCTCTGAGGAGCTTTTCCCCTGATGTTCTCTTTGTGCAGCCAGGATTAAATTGTGGATTAAAAGACCAAGTAACTCATGTGAGAACTTGTATATACATTACTAAATTCAGAAAAAGCTCTTGACCTTCTAGAATAATTAAATAAATAGCTTGGAGAATTATGCTGACAATTTTGTAGTAACTTTTAGTCCCATAGCATTGTGCAGAAGAATAGAGAATTGGACTGGAATGTTTCACTTTTCATACCAAACCAAATGCTTAACCTGCTACTGTTGCAAGGAGCTCTTTTTCTTGAGCATTGTGGACAAAGTCTGGACAAAGACCTGATACCATTAACTAGTGGTGTTTAATGCCAATGTCCTGCAGCTCCTATTACAGCCTTTGCTGCATCAATCGGATCAGGTGAGTGGAAAGAAGTGGTTTAGTGGAAGCAGGATATTGTGGGAGCAGAATAGCAGTGGTAACTTTTGGTCTTGTCTTGTGGGACCCAGTGCATGCTCAGAAACAGTTTGTTGATAAATATAAATGGGATTTATTTACAGGTCTGCACAAGTTCACTCTTACTTCAAAGCAAGCGGTAAATATTGTAGCATTAATGATCTGAGTGCTATTTTGATGCATTGAGAATTATGATGCTGAGTTGCAAGAACTTTGTCAATTTTTTTTGAAGGGCCATGTAAAGGAGCTGAACCAAACTATGTTTACAAAGATTTGTCAGTAAATCTATAGATTTGTATCCTTCAAGAAAAAAGGAACAGTGATTCTGCCCCGTAAACATCATACGTGAATTATGTGTGAGCACTTGCCTATGAGTATGCACTTAAAGCGGAGAGGTGACCTCCTTAAAAAAGAAATTGTCCCGTGTTTTTATATTTTACAAGCTTGCCTGTGGGTTTGGGCTTGCCTATTTTCCCTTTTGAAGTTTATTTCCTGAAACACAGTTTTTCAACACAAAATTGCTAATCTCTATCATGCTAGCGAAATATTTTGGTGGTGCAGGAGCCCTGAGGTCCAGCCGCAGGCAGCTCCCCAGGAACAGGTCCATCTGCCACCTGGTCAGCAGCTCTTCCGTTCTCTTCTCCTGCGGCTCTTTTAGGTTGCTTAAAGCATTTAAATACCAACAGATATGTGGAAATAGAATATCTTGATTCAAGCCCATGCTCCCCTAATAATTGGACAGGGTGGAAGGGAACAAAATGGTTTGAGGACGTTTCTGTCGCTATTTTTGTGATTATAAGGGGGATGGGTACCTTTAGAGGGTAAAGCAGAAGACAAAACATGTTTGTCTCCTGTTGTTTCTCATGCATCTTTTCTCTAATCGCTATACAAAAGCTGTGTGGCAGGTGGTTCAGAGCACATTGACCTTGCAAACAGAAAGCTCTTTTCCTTTCTGAGTGAAAACCACTGTTGATTCTCCCTGTCTGTGTTACGTGTATTTGCATATGTACAGCTGTTTAGGGGTCAGGTGACTTCTTTTAACATGGGATTGCTTTGTGCTTGCCTCTTACAGCATTTCTGCTGTGAGGATGTGCCCAGATTTTGCTGTTTTGCCTGCTCTCAGTTTATTTGCTCTACAGAGCTTGCCTGACATTTATACCTCTACAAAATGAGGGTAAGATATTGGTGCTCTAATTTGCTAGCACTTCATATTCACTTGGCAAAAGCGTAGAGCCTTGGGAACGGAAGCTTCTCTGTGGATTTTGCAGGCAGCCGGGGATGGACGGCGGTGGTGGGAGGCTTGGGGTCCAGCACGTGCCCAGCTGCCCATGGGGGAGCAGCAACAGCCTTCCCATCCCTGAGGAAGGCAATCTCCACTACATCATGTTACAAAGGATTCCCTTTTAAACTACAAGATGACTGCCAGTTTCTATACCTTCAAGCGGTTCTTAAGCAACAGAATTTCCTTTGTCTCTCTGACTGGATCTAAGCCATGTCACTTGGGATCCCATTAATTGCATTTTTATGACAGGGGGAAATGGCTCTTCCATTTCTTTGCTAGATCTCAAAGTTTGCCTTCAAAGGTGCAGCTGGGTCTCCTGTATGGGTAACACCACCCTGACGATTTGCAAGCATGTCAGGATATAAGCGTGGCTCCATAACACATCCAGGTGCATCTATGTTGCAGCTGTGTGTCCAGATGGCAGACAGAATACTTTTTTCACCACAACTCTTTGGGTCTGGCCCTCCAGCCAGTTTTCTACCTAGCAAAGACTACGCCCATCCAAGCCATGAGCAGCCAGTTTCACCGGGAGAATGCTGTGGGAAACAGTGTCAAAGGCTTTACTATAGTCCAGGCAGACAACAGCCACAGCCTTTCCCTCATCCACTAACTGTCACCTTGTCACAGAAGGAGATGAGGTTAGTCAAGCAGGACCTGCCTTTCATAAACCCACTATGACTGGGCCTGATCACCTGGTTGTCCTGCATGTGCCACATGATGGCACTCAAGATGATCTACTCCATAACCTTCCCCAGCACTGAGGTCAGACTGACAGGCCTGTAGTTCCCTGGATCCTCCTTCCAGCCATTCTTCTGATGGGCATCACATTTGCTAGCCTCCAGTCCACTGGGACCTCCCTGGTTAGCCAGAACTGCTGATAAATGATGGAAAGTGTCTTGGTGAGCACTTCCACAGCTCCCACAGCACCCCTGGGTGGATCCCACCCAGCCCCACAGGCTTGTGTGTGTCTCAGTGGTGCAGCAGGTCACTAACCATTTCCCCTTGGATTATGGAGGCTTCATTCTGTTCCTCGTCCCCGTCGTCCAGACCAGGGGGCTGGGTACCCAAAGAACAACTGGTCTTACTATTAAAGACTGAGGCAAAGGGGGCATTAAGTACCTCAGCCTTTTCCTCAGCCATTGTCATGACGTTTCTCCCCTCACGCAATAAAGGATGGAAATTCTCCTTATCCCTCCTTTTGTTGTTAATGTATTTATAGAAACATTTTTATTGTCTTTTACAGCAGTAGCCAGATTAAGTTCTAGTTCAGCTTTGCCCCTTCTAGTTTATTCACCGCATAACCTTACAACATGCTTGTAGTCCTCCTACCCCTTATTCCAAACGTCATAAACTCTCTTTTTGCCCCTGAGTTTCAGCCAAAGCTCTCTGTTCAGCCAGGCTGGTCTTATTCCTTGCTGGCTCATCTTCTGGCACACAGGGACAAGCTGCTCCCGTGCCTTTCAGATTTCTTTCTTGAAAAATGTTCGGCTTTCTTGGATTCCTTTGCTCTTCAGGACTGCCTTACAAGGGATTCTGTCAACCAGACCCCTAAACAGGCCAAAGCTTGCCCTCCAGAAGTCCAGGGTAGCAGTTCTGCTCATGCCCCTCCTTACTTCTATGAGAACTGACATCATTTCATGATCGCTATGCCCAAGATGTCACATCACCCACAAATCCTTCTGTGTTCACAAATAACAAGTCCTGTGGGACACCTTCCCTAGTTGGCTCACTCACCAGCTGTGTCAGGAAGTTATCTATCTTCCACACACTCCAGGAACCTCCCAGGCTGTTTCCTCTCTGTAGTTCTGTATTTCCAGTGGGCAACTGGTAAGTTGAAATCCCCCACAAGAACAAGGGCTAGTGATCATGAGACTTCTCCCAGCTGCATTCTTCTGCCTCTTCATCCTGGTTGGGTGGTCTATAACAGAATCCCACCATGACTCCTGCCTTGTTGGCCTTCCCCCTGATTCTTACCCATAAACACTTGACCTTTTCATCACCATCATCAAGATCTAGATGGTCAAAACTCTTCCCTAACATACAGGGCTTATCCCTAGAGAGCCTGGTTTGACCCCTTTCCCCCTTCAAATGTAGTTTAAAGCTCTTTAAAGAGCTTTAGAATCACCAGGTGTTCAAAATGCTGCCACACAGGCTGACCTGCAAGTCCCGTGCAAAGAATGTTGTACTGGTATTGAGGGTTTTACAGGAATTTTGAATTGGCTAATTGTGAACTAGGGTTTTCCCACGTACCTCTACTGGTCCTTCTGTTTTCAAACCCAAAAGTTTAGTATACACTTTTTTTTGGCAGGGAGGGGGAGAAGAAAATATCCACTTTCAGGACAATGTTGCCCCCTTCCCTGTCCCCTCCCTGCCTGAAAACATGCTCATGAAACCAAAATACACTAAAGTTTGATAGGATTTAGAGGATCTCGGTTGCATCAGTCTGTGATAATTCCTTTCACAGTGTTGCTCACGGACCAAATCAGGAGAAAATGGACTGGTGGAAAACAAACACTGAATGCGCAATGTGGGCAGCTGTGAGGCTGCGGGGACTATTTACCTTAGTGCCACCAGCCGAACATTCAAATGTGTTTGTGTGCTACTTTGAACAATTCGAGACTTAAATCGAGATGAGTGCTTTAGAGTGGCTTAGCAACCCATAAAATCCTGCATTAAGGAGCCAAACACATGTAACACAAGATGTGCTCTTTTTGTCCTGAAGTCTGTAACTGTTGCTCTGCAAGAGCTCAGTATATTATTTCCAGTGCCAGCCACCGTTAAGGCTGGCACGACTGGCTTCGTAAGCCTCTGCTGCTTCATTCAGCCATGCAGTGATATAAAAGTTATATTGCCATGAATTATGAAACGCAGTAATTCTTACTGCAGTGCTGATCCATACAGTCTCAGCATATGTTAGCCCTGAGCTTAGCACTGAATACTAAGGCATTAAATGGCAGCGTTTGCTTCCTCTTGCATGGGGTGATGGTGCAGCTGCAAATCACTCACCTGAATGCAGATAACAAGGTTCTGCTGTGACTTAATTAATACAGATCCGGTTTTCGTGGTTATCCCTGAGGACTTTGAAAAGATCAGTTATTGCTCATGTTTGTAAATTCTCAAGTGAATAGTGCAATTAGGCTTCAAGTGATATTTAAAAAATTAAATCAATATTTTAGAAGCACCTCTTCAGCATTCTTGCATTCTGTTATGCAGAAGACAGTAAGCCTGGCTATAATAAACATACATGCATGCACATATACATGAGGCAATATTTATATTAAATAAGTCATGATTTCTTTTGGGAGGGCATTTGGCACAAGCTCCCTGTTGTACAGAACTGTTCTTTTGCTTCACCTGCAGCTGAATGGGTCCTACAAATCTACCATGTATAGTTTCGGTACTGTTTTGTTTTATTTAATTTAGTAACCCTAGAAACTGCCTCTGGATCACACCATCTTTCATTTTAGTAAGATTGTGAGGATTCTAGAAAGGGGAAGTCTTTATTCACAGCTGCTACGAGACATCAGCTGGATCATGTCTAATTAGATAGCACACACTCTGGGTAATTAATTTTTTTTAGGCAACGGATGCTTCTTTTCCTCAACTGCTCTAATTCTTCCACAAGACCTTTACAATCATCAAAACAATAAAACCAAATTCTTGTCAGTGAAGCTGAATCTCACCTCACTCATTCATAAGAAAAATGAAGCCGAGTTAATGTGGTGGTACCAAACCCCTTATTTTTTTGTTTCAGTATCTTGTTCAAAAACAATTAAAATTCCTTCAGGGGCTTGGTTGTTGTCTTCTTTGCTATCATCTTCTTCTCCAAACTTCCAGCTCTACTTACTGTACTAATCCCTCCTTTGCGTACTCGCCTTGTGTTACACTCCTTGAGTTTCTCTGACATTTCATCTAAGAAAAGCTGCTCACCTGACTTGCCTTATTTTTTTTTTTTAATTAAAAAAAGGTCCAGCCACTATGATCAGAAAATACCAAAAGAATTTCAAAATTAAGAGTCTTTACTGTTCTTTCCAATGCTCCGCTTATGACCTTGCTTTTAAGTTTGACCTTTTCTAATTTTTGTCTGAAGGAATAGCTTGTTTATACCCAGAGATGGAGCTAACCGTGGCTGAAGCATCGTAATTGCACCATGCTGTTTCTATGCGCTTAAAAGATTCAGGTCACTGGCCATTTTCTCGCCTCTGCAGAGCAGAATTAGCAGTACAGTGTCAGATGGACATTAATGACTTAAATTGACTTTAATGAAATGAAAGATATTTTGCATGACCTTCTTGGCTGGGGTGAATAAGATCAAAAAGAAGGCAAATCTCTAATGTATGTTGCCTAATTTGTTTCTACAGGTTCCCTTGGTGCAGTGGTACAGTCAGCTTTCTTCACAAGGCCCACCATCATTAACAGTGCTAAAAAAACTCTCATTATTAATATCTTTACAGGGCAAAGGTGCTGCTAAGCAAGTGTTCGTGTACAACGGGTCTGGCGATTGCAATATGCTGATGCTGCACTAAGTGTTCAACTCGTTCCAGGTTCTTTCACCAAGACTGGCTTCAAATGTTGAAATGTGAAATTGTATAGCCAAAACCATGATGTTGGAATATCCCTTTCAGAGTCACCAGAAGGCCTACATGCCCCTCCAGTTGGCTGTGAAGCAGCTTGTGAAGCCTCAGCGGAGAGGGATACGGTGTCAGTCTAGAGCAGCCTGTGGAGGAGAAGCCATAACCAGGGCAGCCTAGAGTGCTGCCAAGGCTCTGGGCAAACAGGGCGGGTGAGTGGATGTAGGGATGTAGGGATGGATGGATGGATGGATGGATGGATGGATGGATGGATGGATGGAGAGAACGGGACCAGTGGAGGACAGTGGCAGCAGGTCATTGCTGTGCTGTAAACTGGGCAAGCAAAGGTGAGTGTCACAGCTCAGGTGGTTCTATACCAGGAACATATACAGAAGCTGGGAGCCAGGGCTGTTTGTGCCCAAGCACTGAGAACAGAAGGACTTAGTGGAGAAATTGTGAGTGGGAAATTAAGCCTCAAAATGCCTGCAGTTAGCAATGTTGATGCTCCAGGAGCCCAAGTGTGGTGCATTAGTCATGACACCTCCTTCCTGTGGAGTTTAGTTCCGAGGGCAGTGTGGGCTTGCATCTACACCAGCTGCCTCCATCAGCAGCCACTGTGCATCCTGCGTCCTCGTGGGTCCCAAGCGCAGAACAAAACCCCTTCTGGTGTGTTCCTCCCTTCAGCACAGTGCTGCCTGCTCTCTCTCTCTGGTGTGAGTTCCTGCAGCTCCGGGCTGCGCTCGGCTGTGATGACATGTGTGATGAGAAGCAGAGCTGCTTGTCAGCGATGTCTTTATCCAGGAAAATTAATGACTTGAAGATCGTATAGTGGATTTAGAGGTGAAAAAATCCTTTTTTTTAAACAGGTGAATATATCCCTGAGTCTAAATATAGATGAGGAAAAGGGCAAGAAAAGTAAGTGACTCGGCATAATCCATAGAAAAGAAGGCATGGGACTGGGTGTTGTAATTTCTAGTTCTTAACCTTGTGTTTGGTTGTCTGGACTACACTACCCTCTGCTGCCCTATCTTGAATTTCATTAATTTAATTACTTCAATGGGAACATGAGCAAGACCTTAGGCTGGGATTTTCAAGGACAGTTGAGGGAGTCTCACTGCTGGTTTCCAGAGTGATTTTGTTGTTTTTAAAACCTATTGGAAAGCTGAGATCTCAGTTACTTGTAAATGGTGTCTTAGAGAATTTGAAGTTCTTTTATTCGCCTCCTGCTTGCAAAGCAGAAGATCAGAAGAATTATATGGACCCTGGAAGAGCTGTCAGTTGGTTGTTGTATTTGTTGACTGTTGCACATAGCCGTCAGGTTCCTTGACAGTTAAGTATGCACATATGCTTTCTACAATTCCCCCCAAAAATGTAAAACAAGACTTGTGTGACAGGTAGACTTAGAACAACAAAATCACAGTATGAGCTACTGGATCCAGCTCTTGAATGCCTCAAAATGTGTTAATACACGTAAGGCTGAAGATCATAAGCTCAAAAATGAGTCACTGAGGACCTACGGACACCCTGGGTGGGGGAAGGGACAGCCTGTGACTGCATGGACATCCACAGTGGGGAGCAAGGAAGGAGCTGGTTTTCCCTCTTCATCAGTCTAGCTGTGTGGGTTTCCACCCATGTCTGCTACAGAGCACTTAGCAGCATGACTAGATCATGTACGCATAATGGAGATTCCCCCTTTGTTTTCCTGGATATGCAAGGATTTATAGTGCAGCTCAGGAGATTAAGGCTGCCAGATGTGGCTGAGCTGGGAGTTGGGTCAGCCATGCTCTGGGTCTCACCACATGCTCTGAAGGAGCTCAGTGGGAAGGGTGAGAGTCCGGCAGGGTGACTGCCTGGGCCAGGTGACATAGTATATAATTTTTCTCTCATCTTCATACAGGTGTTCAAGGAGTCGTGCGCACACAGTTATCCTTGGAAACAGAGTCAGGCACATTAAATTTGCACAGCCAGCTGCACTCTGCGTGCAGGTCACACACAGGTAAATGCATATGCTGCAGGTTTGGCAATGCAACTCTCCTTCAGAGACATAAATGTCAGCATAAGGCACGAGAATTAGAGACCCACAGCTGAAAACCTAGCCATTAGCATGCAAAGGAGTTTCAGTATCATCAGAGTCCCCTGTGCTTTGTCTTACCATAAATGGATCATGAATAAAACATTCTGAGTCATGGAGAAGAGCACAGCTCCCATAATTGCAGGTGAGCGATGTAAAGATGGCATGGCAACACCACCAACTCCATCCCACTGTAGGACACGGGGAGTGACAGAGAAACAGTCATCTCAGCTCTGTCAGCAGAGCCATCTCGGGAGCCTGCCTGCCTCCCATGGAGGCACAGGTGCATCTGCAAAGCATCATCAGATAAATCTACAACCACAGACCCTGGCTGGACCAGGAGTTTAGGTCCATCCCAAGGTTTGGGCGGAGAGCTGAGATCATGCTTTTCGAATGCAACTCCTCCATTGACTTTTGGGTTTCATCAGTAAATTCTGTCCAGCATTGAACAGAACTGCCTCACATGTAAATGCATACATGTAGGTCTTTATTCATGTTTGCAGAACTGTAACTAAAAAGGGGACAGAACTGCATTTGAGGCAAAATTCCTTTCAGGATTTGTGGAAAGCTGTGGTAACTTATAGCTCTCATTGTGCCCATAGCAAAGATATTACCATCCAGCAGGAACTGTGGTGTAACCTGCTGTCTCTAAAGCCTTTCTACAGGGGTAGGGACACTAACTGGCATAAGATAGAGGTGATGTTTAGTCCCAGGGAAAGGAAATCATAACGCTGTTTCCAGATTTGCCCTTTTTCTGGGGGTTTGTATAGAGTTTCCTATGTGAAGAAGGACCTGCTGCTTGCTCCTCTACTTCTGTTGTGGGTGACGTGTAAAACAAGCACACAAATATGCCTGAACACGTCTGTCATTCCAGCTGCAGCTCTGCAAAGAAAGATCTAACCATATACTTGAACAAGTCACTTTCTAAACCCATCGTGATTGGTTGTATGTCATGTTTCTTGGAAGCAGCCTGCTTCAGGTCACAGAGTGTAATTAAAGGCAATTAATGCAATTACTCACAACTGTGCTACTGGTAATGCTCCAGATGCCATTATAGCACTATGCTTCCTGCTGCTGGCCTTCGCAGGCTGCGCCTTTATGTTTTCCTAGTGTTGTCATTGTGGTTAAACCAGGGGACTGGAAATGGGAGAAAAGCACAATTTATTGTTACTAACTCCCCTCACTGAAAATTTCAAGTGTGCTAGGCAGACCCCAAACCCATTTGTCTTTTCTATTCACTGCCTGATGAAGAATAAGGAGACAAGGCTGAAGACTGCCATGGAAAATGATCATAGTTGAAATGCTATAAAGCACTTATATGTAAAAAATATATTTTACAGTAGTCTGTTCTACAATTAAACATGTAGTAAATGTGTTGATTTCCACTAATGAGTTTTGTAATTGTGGAGTAACTATTCAAAGGAACTCTAACTTTAGGCAGTAAAATCTGAAAGACTTGAATTAGCTGTGAGCTTCAAACTTTTCCTTTGGCATCCAGCCCTGTCTTTCCCTTTTGTCTTAGCTGCTGCCAAGTAATTTACAGTTCAAGAAAGGCTAATGGAGCTATAAACAAAGCACAGATGCCTCTCACATTTCCTTTATTGAGCTGTGTTATGAAAATAGCCACTGCTTCCAGAGGAGGGCACATGCATAGTTACAGAAGCAGTCTCAGGTCTCCTGTTTATCTGCAGAACAGGTACACCTTAAATCATCTTTTGTCTTCAGTGGGGCTAGCTTCAGGGGCTGAAACCTACCTGACTTCACTCTCTGTCCTCTGGGTTTATTTTTGTGAAGTGAGCATTGGGATGTGAGCACTAGGATGATCATTAAACTCATTAAGTCTCTAAAGAAGGATTGACTACTGTAAGCTCAGTTTTAAAAGCTGTCTTAGATAGATAGTGGGGTATCTTCAGATCGCCTCGTGAGTCTGTCAGTCACTGCATGCACATTAAAGTTCAACATTTCCCACTCACACTAGCATGAAACAAAAATATCTCAGCTGAGCTGAATGGTGTTGAAATAATTTTATAGCAATGCAGTCGTGACCAAGTTCATTACCACCAGGTCATGGCCGCCTTGCGTTCTCCTACACCTTCACTGAAATACAGGGTCATCAGTGCTGCAGCCTGGGCAAACAGCACTGTCCTGCTGCAGATGATGTCTCCAAGCAGTATCTGCCTCCAGGACCAGCTCCTGCTGCTCCTCATGCTGCTGGGATGGGGGCACAGGGTGGCCTGGGCAAGCCAAAGGCTTTGGGAGGAAGGGCTGAGCCCACCTTCCAGCTTCCCACAAGGATGGTTGCAGTCAAGGGGGGTCCATGTCCTTGGAAAGACGCAGTAGGATTCATCCAATGCTTTCTTTGGAGAAGGCTGACTGCTAGCAGATGCTGGTAGCTGATGCTCAGCTTCACTGAAAGCAGGTGTGTTACATATTTCAGGGCATGAGTCCAAATGAGCAGAGGTAACCTTGCCTGCACGTACACCTTGCAGTTCTCTCCCTGGTTTGCTGAAGCTGGGTTTGCTGTCTCTGGGACCTTGCAGGGCAAGCAGAACTGTCAGACACAGCAGGGCTCTGCAAAGCTGAAGCTGATCTTCAGCACTTTAGTAGTCAGCATTGCCCTACAATGAAGAGGCAAAGAGTCTGGGTTGTGTATGTACCAGCCACTCAGAGGAAAAGCTTTCCAGACTGACAGTTTCCATGAGCACTGATGTTGAGCATTTGCATCTCAGCTGACAAGAGCCATGGTTTGATTATTAGGTCTGCACAGAAACATCACAGGTCAAAGCACGGCAGAGTTGCATCAGAGACCTTGGGACCCCTCACAGCTCGGTTCATGCACCTCTGCCCCCCACCAAACTTCAGCTGTTCCACTGAGTGTGTGGCTTGCAGGTCATTTTGGAGAGCCAAGCTTTAGATGGATGCTATGACTATAAAGAAATAGAATCCCTAAGATATGATATTTAGGACAGTTATTCTGATACTAAAGGATAAGCGGCTTCTTCCTGCATAGAGCATCATTCCTGTACTACATCGTACAGCCCGTGTGATACCCAGCAACCCTCAAAATTTTCACCCTCTGTATGGTTTCTCCCATCCAGCTTTGCCGAGCTTATCTAGCGTAACTCAGGTATGCACCTGCTGTTCTCAGTTCAATTTCATCTCAGCTGCCACACTTGTGCTCCCATCCCCATCACCCTCAGACACACAATGCCCCAGTGAGCCAAGGAGCCCCCAGTGGGGGATCCGCATCCCTGTCTGTCCCAGCAGCACCGCAGAGCAGACACCATCCCTCTGCACATGGTCAGGAATGACACCTTAAATGTCATTGCAATGCACAAGTGAACAGGAGCTTTCCTACGGAATTCAATTACACCTTCTCTTGATACTTAGAGCACATTCACTACAGTGATATGACTATTGGGAAGTGCAAGATATGAAATAACATGCCTTAATCCAGCTGGGAATGGGATACCATGGCAGGCTAGGTTAATGCAGCTTGGTTTCCATATAATAACCAAAAGGGTTTTGGTGAGAGTGCTCGGTGTGCCATCATCCAGTGCATCAGAGCTGTGTGTGGAGCTTTGCACCTTGTATCTTTCGACAGCCACAGCAGGTGCACGTTTGCTTGGAGAATTCCCTTGCGGTCGTGACTCCAGCCATGGAGGAGAGTCCCTGTGAGCAGTGGCTGCAGACTGGTCTCCAGTCAAACCTCCTGTGTTTTGTGGGAATTGGTGTGAGGTATGGGAGGGCTGCTTTCCAGGCTGACACTGGCATGAGTGCACGTCCAGGTTGTTGGGGAAAATGAAGACTGGGAAGAGCTGCAACTTGGGTGTCTCCTGAGTCACTGAATAATCAAGGCTAATCCCATCTTCTCGTGTTAGAAGTAGAAGATGAGATTTGAAATCTTACATTAATGATCAGTTTATTATACACATTGATCTTTATCCACAAAGTCATTTAGGAGTCAAGGGTGTGCTGACATGAGCCTTGCCTTCATTTCGATGGCCTGAGGCTCCTGAAAATGTCCCTATGGAACCTGGACAATGGGGCGTACGGCTAAGACCAGAACGGCCAGAGAGTTTCACAGTGCAGTCTGACACCGTCCTCAATGTCACCCTGCTCTGCAGAGATGTGACAGCAATGCTCATGTTTTGTGTCCAACTCAGAAAGAAAGAGAAGGTGAGGAGGACGTACAGTCCTGCTTCTGACAAGAGGAAGAGGAACTGCAGATGTACGGGGTGAGCTGTTAGCAACCATCTCTGGTCAGTCAGTTCTAACGTGTCAACTGAACCTGTGGGATTTGAGCTACAGCTCTGAATTTTCTCTGTCTGCCTCTGTGTCGCTGCCAAACGCCATCAGGAACCTCTGATACTGATTTGCCACAGAAAAAAAACAAGCTGTTTTTTCTCTTGGATCTGTATTGTACTTTGTATTTGAACTAGAAGGTTCGTATGTGGTGTAAAAAGATTCCTTTAGTGCTTGCTGTTTGTCCTTTTTTATTGTGATAAAGTTACCAACCATACAGAAACTCGGAAAAAAATATCCACGAGTTGTGGAGATGAATCAGCAGAGCTCTTGATTGGTATCAATTTACAGACCTTGCCTACTGATCAAATAAATTAAAATCTCTTGCCCCGTTACTCCTGATTCATCTAGTTTCTCAGTGGGCAGTTTTAAAAAAATCGCAATTTAAAATATTTATTGTGTCAGTGCGAAACGCATTCTCCGTTTTATATTTGTAGTTTGATCTCAGTACAGAAAAGCTCTAAAAAATTTTGTCTGTTGGTGCTCCCTAGCGGTGAAGTTTGCCTGCAGTAAAGCTGCCGGAATTTTGGTAATGATTGCGCAATTCCATATCTTAATTGCTTTAAATTTAAGTCCCTGAAAAAGCCTGTTTGGGGGCATAAAGTCATTCGCACATACCAGTGCTTGCAGGACTGCGCTTTCATGTAGCACAGGGCTTTATGATGTGAAAAATGTACACAACAGCAAAGAAAATCCTTTTTCCTTCCTAGGCTTTGTTCATTCCTGTCCTTGGCATTAACATGCTACATAAAATTTCCTAAATAAGACAAGATATGCCCCTCTTGTTTCTTTTCTCATTCTGTATCAGACAGAAAGCCAGGCACCGATGGAGTCAGGAAGACACACACAGACATGGAGAATATTTCTGCTCTCAAACCCATCCCTGGGGTCCATTTCCAGCAGCAAGCGGTGCAGCTCCCAGTAGGGTGGTCACTCCTGTGCTGGGCTCCATGGCTCCCTCTTCATAAACGTGCCAGGCTGGGGACAAAGCATTGGCCAAAAGGACTTTGATGAATGCCAAACTGGCATCAACACATGCCCCTCTCTTGGGCTGAATTTTACCACCTTGAGAAATGTCTGAAAGAGGAGGAAAACCCACAGCCATGAGTCTACCCTTGCCTGCAAAATAGGTGTATGCAGCCAAGTGCCACAGCTCCCTCGTGCAGCAGGAGCCAAGCATAGCCATGTTGCCCCTGAGCAACAGCAGTTAAGCCAAAAAAAAGTCTCTTCTGCCCTCATCCTCTGCCAGCCATGGTACAGGAATTACTCTGAGCCTGATGGACAAAGACTTGCAGACTGGATTTGCACTGGTAAGTCCTCCCAGTGTTAATGTCCTCCAGCGTGAACTCCCTAAAGACTGTGGGTTTCCCCAGCACATGCTGGGATTTATGTCTACACAGGCAAACGAAAGAACGAAAGGAGAAGTTGGTGCAATCGATATATCCAGATACGCTACCTTTTAAATACATGTAAGTAATATATATGTAAGCATATAAAACATGTATATACCTTATAAATTGCACCACTCTCAAACACTCGAGCCCAGCACAGTAGTGTTGGCTGAGGTTCATTTATCTGCAAGATCGCTAAGGCTGTATTGGAGGAAAGGGAGTACCACAGCTCCATGTCCACAGAGGCAGTGGGATGTTCTCCCCCAGGGAAACTGCCACTAATCACGGTCCAGTAAAGGACAAGGTTGACTGTGATAATTTAGATTCTGCTGAGAAAGGGAAATTGCCCCAGGACTTCAAAAGACCCCGGAGAAAACAGCAGAGTCAGAGGATCATCTTTTTTTGCTCAGAGGCAGTGAGTCTGAGCAGGAACTGGAAGCACTGGGGTGGGAATGGTGATCAGGGATGCACCCAGTTCACCCTTCACCTCGTCCCTGTGGGGTGTCTTTCAGATGCTGGTTTAATCAAACAAGGTGATTACCAAATGCTTTGATTGATTATTATCAAACTTTTTTGATAGTGAATACGCATGGCTTCACATTGTTCCTTTTGAAGCTTTTTCTATCCCTTTTTCTATCAGCAGGATCTTATCTTCCTACCTTCAGCATTTTCAGCACAATGTTATCTCTTTCAGGAAGTTGAGACCTACCAGCAAACTGGCTGGAAGCAAATTGAAATCAGTCTGTGGAACTTGTAAAGGAAAATTTCAATTTCTAGTGTTCACCTTATGCATGCACATTACTAGACATCCCCTTCCGACTCAAGAAAGCCCAGTACAGCGGATATCTCCCAAAGCTGCAAAGTTTATTTCCAGTGGCCTGGGACAGAGCCTTTTCTCCATGACTTAGGTCAGCTTTTGAGAGTTGGTTCCCTGGGAGTTTCCAAAGCCCGTAGGCAGGCGATGAGCACCCCGGCTCCCTCTCTGCAGATGGGGAGCAGTTGCCCTGGTAAATATTGGGTAAATCAGCCATGTCACAAGCTGCTGTCTCCTGAACTGGAACAGTTCAGTTCATGCTCACAGGTTATCACAGTGCCACCAGTCTGCATCGAGCACTGATACAGCTGCAGAGTTATTTGTTACGTGAAATGGCAGGTATTTTCTCCTGTCTTTTTTCTAGAATACCTGCTTGTTCATGGGGTACAAATGCCTCACGGCTCTGTTGTCCCTCCTTTGCTAGCACTCCAGAAGTACTAGCATTTCTCTTAGAAGTGCTAAACAAAGACATAGCTTCCAGCACAACTTGCTGGGTGATATTTCAGAGATCCCAAATATCCAGACTTATTCTCTGTCTCTCACTTCAACATCCATCTCTCACTCTCGTGCTCCAGCGCCTGTGGGTACCGAGGGAGGGTTAATTTTCTCAATGACTTAAACAGTGATTGAGAGTAATTTAGGAGGTGACTGCAAACAAGGAGACGGTGGTCTCACGTTGCCAGATGACAGATGGCTGGTGCAGGACGAAGTGGTGGTGCCAGCTCATGTGGAGCGATGCCCATGGTCCAGCCATGAACCGTGGGCCGGGCCTTCGACGCCGGGCTGGTGAAGCAGAACGAGAGCGCGGGGCTGAAAAACGTGCTGTCCCTCTCCTGCATTCGCCCCTCTGCAGGCTGGGGGCTCCTGTGGTAATCTGTGCGGTCCTTAAAAGCCTCGATGGCGCAAAAAACACTCACTTCTGTGGAGGTAGAAGTCACGTATCTCCTTTGGATTGCGTGGGGGAAACTTGCCCTTTACAGCTTCTTTTCAGTAAAAAAGGGCACAGAGCCGCGTTTTGTAACTTGTGTTATTCACTGGGACATGAGCCCCTCTTTGACTTGTCCTCCACAGAGGAATCTACCCCAGCAAGTTGTGTGCATACAAAAATCAGAAAATATATAAAATATGTATTATAAATTATGCCTTTAATATAATTTAATATGATTATAAATTAAAATATAAATTACATAAATTATATATTGGTCCAGGCAACCCATGCAGAGGTGGTGGAAGGGGACTCCCCCAGGATGATGCCTGTATCTGTGGGCCCAAGCTGTTCTGGGGCGCCTACTCTGTGCATAAAATAGGGACACCATGAACAGAAAATGCTGTTCTCCCCATGGACGGGCCACAGGGGATGTGCCTAGCTTTCTGACCACAGGAGGGAAGAGCAGCCTTGCAGACTGCCTGGCCCAGGAGCAGGGAGCCCCAGCACTGGCAGACAACTATTACAATCAGTATGGGGGAGGGGCACATTTTTGGCATTGGAAGAAGCTAATGGGTTTCAGTTTTGGCGGTTCCAGCTGATCTCCAACCCCTTCGAGGTAAGAAGAGAGACCTCTCCTAGTGCATCTTTTAGGAGATAATTTTTTCTCAAGGTTCTTGCAGGGTTTTTTTAAGTCTTATTTGATTTGGATGCATCAAAAATTGAGCAATAACTGTACTGAGGAAATCCTGCTCTGTGATTTGTTCTTGTCAAGCTTATTCACCCTGATTCAAGCACTCATAGGATTGTAGGAGGGGCCTGTGTTCACCTGTGATTCGGGTTTTTCTGGGCACACCACAGATCAGATTTATTGAGCAAAGAAAACTGTGGTTAAAAAAATTGCAAGGCAATGGAAAAATATGTTTATATTTTCTAAATATTTTTCAAGCATTTTTAAAGTGAAAACTTTTCCTATTTCTTAAGGAGAAAAAAAAAAGGAAAAAAAACCTTCCCTTTTAAAAATGTCAGTCATCATAAATGCAAACTTTCACATTAAAAAAAAAAATAAGGGCAATTAGGTATTTTCTATGAAAAATGTTAAAAAGACAATTTCTGTCAGAGTTTTGACAAACATTTCAACTGATTTCTTATAAAAATAATGATCAGAGTATATTTCACTGGTCACTAATGATGCCATCTCATTAGTACTTGTGAAGTGTAAACCAGGAAACAAAATAGTTAAATGAATTACTTGTTTCGTATAGTAGGCATGCTTAGAGGCAAATTCCTCAACATACAAGCAGCTTGAATAGTAGCTACTTAATGACAGCTTTTATTTTTTCTGAAAAATATGGTAAGGTAAGGTCATGTTCACCTGGGCTAATACCAGGTGTGGGTGAAGCAGCCCAGCTCATGTGTCCTCCTTCCAGCTGTGTACCCGAATCACTAGTGCCAGAGGCTCTCTGACGTCCTTCCTTCCCCATAAACCTTGCAGAGATGATTTCCAGGTGATTTGTGGAATGAAGTGAGAAAACAGTAGCCTGAAAGCATGGAAATGGAGGAAGGTGCTGAGCTAGGGTTTCTCTCCTTGGCTGCAGCCCAGCCATCACCATGGCATGCCCTGGAGTGACCTTGGTTGCCGACCCCCACCACAATGAAGTCCTGAGTGCTGCTACTGATGCACCAAAAAATTTCAGCTTGTTAATTAAAGCCAAGGAGCGGCAAGTTCTGTATAAGAGAGGGCATGCCTGACTGTTCGTTTGACAAGCAGCCTGAGAGGGCAGCTGCAACTCGGAACTTGCAAATCCTGCAGCATAAAAGCTGACTCCGCTAACACAGCCCTTGAGCAGAAGCTGTTTTTCTCCACGGGTGCTGCTGTTCTGCAGCATCCTCTGATACAACCCCTCTTCTCAAAGCCTTTCCCTCTGCTCTCTGATCCCACACCTCCTTCAGAGGGGCGGCATCAGCGGCTCGGCTCTCCGGGCAAAGCAGAGCACAAGCGACAGGCGCCCGGCTGCAGGCAAGGCTGCCCGACACCCCCCTGCCATGCCGGGGGGCAGTGCCACCCCTGTCATCAGACAGCCCGGTGATAGGCAGGGTAAATAAGATATTTTATGGTTCACTTTTCTTATTGCCACAGGATATGTCAAAACAGCTCAGTATTGAAGCCGCTCAGATGGCCTTTCGTGCTGAAAGGTGCCTTCGTTTTTCTGTTTCACTATCCCTTCTCATGGAGGGGCACATAGGGTGACAAAAGTTTAAAGAGGAGGAAAAATACCTCACTGAATTATTGAATTAAGTGCAAAGTGTATTTTCCTCCTAGCCCAGCCTGATAGTAAATTTTAATCGGCCGTGTAGGGATGAAAGATTTCTCTTGTACTTTGTTTTCAGGAAGATGTTAAGGGGAAAAACTGTCTAGTGAATACTGTCAGTTTATGCTTTTAAAACTCTGGACTTTGTCAGAGAGCAGAGAGCTGAAGCCGTGTCTGCAAGATCTGTGTGACATGAGGGGTGCAGTTCAATGAACTCTTGCTATTCATCATCCAAAGAACTGGAGGCAGGTGGAAACAGTCCACAGTTGCGAATTTTATGGGACAAGATGAATTGTTTTTCATGTTCCTGAACTTAGGGGATCTGGAAAGCACCAGGGGATGTCACTTAAATTGATGAGCTATTTGACTTCTGTTTTGCTTACCTCCCAGAAAATGTTTTGCCCCCTTCCTTCTGCTCTTTCCCCTGTACAGTTGTAGACTTTCTCCCTTGAGCAGAGCTTTGGGGTCAGAAGACAGGCTGCTCTCAGACGGGGGTTAGAGGTTGACTTGGGAGGATAATATGGTTTTTCTGAGTAGGAGGAATTAGATACAGGATGAAATAGATGAGACATGACCTTGTGAAACCCAGCTAGAAATGCTACAATCTCAGGCAGAATACTCATTGGATTTCTCTGCTCCCTTTGAGATAACATTTCCCCATTCTTTGAAAAATGATCTTTCATAAATGCATTGCAGCAGAGATGAAGGGATGTTATGTTTGTATTGCTGGAGAAAGATTTCTTGTAGAAATAATGAAATCCAGGACATGGATATGTGCACAGACACTCACAAAGTCTTGAGTGTTGTAA
Source organism: Dromas ardeola (assembly GCA_013398915.1). NCBI lineage: Eukaryota > Metazoa > Chordata > Aves > Charadriiformes > Dromadidae > Dromas > Dromas ardeola. Next base: position 7,299 of record VYZM01022256.1, on the reverse strand, counting down.
AATGGCATGCATCTCTACACCGACCTCTCTGGGTTGCTCCCAATTTGATTCCAGTGATAGTGCTTTGGCCTTTGGGGAATACTGCACCAGAGCTTGAGACCAGACACTTGGTAAGGCACAGCATTATATGGGTGTGAAAGCCTGAAGAACTGCAGTCCAGAGGAAGAGCATCTTGTGGTGCTCATGCTTTTCCATGTGAAAATCAGTCCTAGAAGGCACCTTTGTTTGCATGAGCCATCACTTGCCGTGTTGCTGACTAAATTTCTCAGTGCTTGTTTCTCTAAGCAGACTAATTTGATTTGTCATACTTTTAAAAGGTTGTGAGGAAACCTTGTGAGTAGCTGACTGTGAGGACAAAAAGTGAACAGGAGGTTGAGTGTCAGCACTAGGGTATTGCCTGCTATTCTGATGCCTTAACAGGATATAAGGGAAGGATGCACATATGCAAGTGCTGATCTCCAGCCAGGGGGTGAAGAGAGTGAGATTGCTCTGAGGATATCCTATAGACACAGCCTGTGAGGAACTGAGGAATATACATGGACAGCAGTCCTGCAGTGCCATGAGGTGAGCTGCCACACTTGGGAAAAGCTCCTTTCTCTAGTTGATTTGGTTATGTGAGTGCCAGCTTTGTTGTCCTGGTCCAGACCCGTCATTCCTCTCATCATCTCACCTGCCTGCAGACGAGCTGACAGCCTCCTGGGGCACATCAGCAGCTGCATAAAGCTTTGCCAAAATATGAGTAAGCTCAAGCAGTGCTCTTTGCTGCTGTGGCCCATCAGCTTCAGGCAACTGTCTTAAGTTCACATGAATCTAAGGATTCAACATGGATGTACTCATGCTCTCCTCAAGCCCTGGCTTTGGTATGAAGTATACCAGTACCGGTCTCCACCTAACATTTCTGTTAATGCTAACTGTGGTGCTTGTCTGCTAGCGTGTTCTCTGATTATGAACGGCACAGACTGCTTATAGACTGTGTGAAGCACCCTTTCCTTGTAATCATTTTAAAATTTATAAATTTTGTAGTAATACCTTGTTGTCCTGTTAAGAAAAAGCATAAAAGTAGTATCTCAGCTAGAAACTTTTAGCCATCTGCTTTATGCTACTACAAACAGAGACTTGCAGCTCACAGCTGTCCTTTGTTTCTACAAGCCTGGGAGAAGCCAGGAATCTCCTGTCTGGGGTCCCACTGGGGCTGGAGGGACTGTCCTCAGTGAGCTGGAAGTGCTGAGGGTTAGGAGATGCTCTCTGAAAGGCAGAAGCCAGTATTTTTTGTATAACTTTACAAATCCCACCCAACAGCAACCATGGAGCCAGAGTGATGACTATTTTGATTTCTTATGACAAGTTTACACAATGTAATAACGATCTGGCAGAACATCAGTTTGCTAATTGTGTCCTCAAGTTGTGTAACAACACTTCCTTGGCCAAAATAAGAATTAAAAAAAACAACTGCAAAGGCAACTGGAAAATGAAGCTATGCAGGAAGCCCTGAGTTGTTTTTCTTTTTCAAGGATATATACGCCATTGGGTCCCAACAAATTGGGAAATATGTTTTGAGGAGTCTGTCATCTTGACATATCTCTGCCGGTCTGCTGGAGTGAGGAGGGATTCAATGCAGCATTGCCCTCAGGGCGGGATGCACGCCGCGTATTTGGGAGATTTTGGGTTCTGTTCCAGACTTTCCTTTTTTTTAAGGCAAACTACTTGGGTTGTGCTTGTCATTGCTGTTTCTGTTCTACATGGGTGTGTTCTCTCGCCTTCCATTTTAATTCCTGCCCTGGCACCTCCATCTCGGGGTGGTGCCCGTGTTTCAGAGCAGAGGCTGTTGGCCGTGCTGGCTGGCTGCTGGCTGCACTTCCCCAGGGTCACTGCGCGCCCAGAGCTCACCACAGAGGGCAAAAGGCAAAGGGCTGTAAATAACCTCAAATGTATCAGTATTTTTGTTTTCTCTGGGAGCCCCACTTTTGCAGAGAGGGTGCAGCAGCAGGCAGGTGTTTTTCCCTGGCCTGGTCTCTGTCTCCTGTTTCCTATTGAAAGCAATAATGAATTATGAGCAAGTGCTATTTTACCAGATTCTCAATCTCTTGCCTCCAAACTGAGAGCAGAGGGGTTGCACAGCTCTATCGGGCGGCACAAGGACACCTGCAGTGCATTGAGCCTCTATGGCCTGATGCAAAGGTATTTTTATTCCTCTCAGCTCATGTTGGGCAGCTATATTTGTAGGAAGAGCTGTTACTCCACAGGGCTCTAGAACACATCTGTCTGGGGGTGCTGATGGAGAGGCCGTTTTGTTCTGACCATTCCTGCCACTAGACCAGATCTGCCTTCATTAACGGATAACCAAATCAAACAAAACCTCCAACCTTTCATTAAAGAGGCTGCGGTAAATCACGCCAAGGTCATACCAGTCTGCAAAGCTGACTGACTTTGCAGCTAACAGTCTTGCAGTAAGTTAATAAGGAAGCTTTTTTGTTGGCTTCAATGCATACAGGTTACAAAGCATATGGGGAAGTGTTTGTGATTTTTTGTTTGGTTTTGTTTTGTTATTTAAAATGTTGAATTAATCTCCCATGGACTTACATTTATATATGGCTATTGATATGCTTCTGATGTATTGATTGATTGGAGTTTTGCTCACGGATGAGAATAAACAGTTTTTTTCTATGTAGAGTACAGTGAAGGAACGAACAAAGTAATTGTTCCACAGGGCTTCATCTCTCTTCTAAGCCGGTACCGTTGGTGCAAGGAGCCAGGAACTGAGGTAAGGAAATAACATGTTAAACTTGTTCTCCGCTCGGTTCATTGGCAAGACTGCCAACCTCTCTCTCTTTGGTTTTACTGTATTTTGCATTTGATTATACTTAAATCTCTCTGAAAGGCTTGTTCATTGACGAATTATTGTGTAAAAAGGGCTCTGAATTCTCACTGTGACAACTGTGTGAAGATTTACAGCCTTTCTTTACTAAAGGAGGAAGCAATGTTTTGACTTGGTGCAATTTCATTTTTCTCAGCAAGGTATAAAAATCATAATAGCATATGTGGCTAAAAACCTGAAATAGAAAACAATTGCATGTTTCATTTCAACCTTTTCAAAACGAAATCTTTTGGAGTATTGTTTTAAAATAAATTCTTTGGTTTTAAAACTTCCTATTGGGTTTTGGTTTTTTGGAGGCAAACCAAAATGATAATGTTCTAAAATGACAATGTTCTACTATAACAGCCTACCAAATTTAGTATTGATTCAATCTCATGATAAGGGGGAAAAATCTTTTGCATTTTTTAATGTATAAAGAGGTTTGTCTGGGAAACATTTTTCAAATTTACTAAGCATTATTACTTGCTAAAGACTACCTACAATCTTCTGCCTCATCAAATGCAGTTTGATTGACCACTGGACTGAGAAATAGGCTAGCTGTTCCGTCTTCTGCTGTTGGTAGAAAATTTGGATGAGTTTTGAATAGTGATGGTTTGCAGTTTAGACAGGCTAGTCAAAACTAAGAACAACAAAAAGCTGAAGGAAGCATTCACTGTAGCAAGCGCTTATTCAGAGGGGGTTTATAGGCATGTGAAAATGAATTGGTCACAGGGTAATAGATAGGGCTGCTTACTTTTAAGGTTCTGTTTGTTTTGTATGTTTTATCCAAAGAGCTGTCTCATGCTTTTATTTGTACTCTTAGAAAATATTTTTGAGAATAATCCTAAGCAACAAAGAGCAAAATCAGGTCTTTATTTTTCATGTTCAAAATGATTTATAAGCAACTTCTTAAGCAGAAATAATGCACAGTTGTGATTAGCACTCCTGATAAATAAGTGGCCACGAAAGCCATTGTGACTTCTGGTCCTTACAGTATTAACCAAATTACTGATAAATATGTATCATGCATTATTGCCCTTTTCTAGGTACACTGCTTAGGAACTCTGTATTATGAAGATTCATAGACTCTGCAAATTAGAAGAGATGTCTCTCTAAGGATACAGGCACAACTGCAAGTGATAGTTTCTTGAGCTTTTGTTACCTGTCCACGTGCTGTAGCTGGGCACCTTCACTACGGACAAGAGGATGTTAATGCTGATGACCCTGCTGAGCCTGGCCATTGGGAGCGGGCAGGGGTGCTACTGTGAACATTACCCATGGGGATCGTGGTCTGCCTGTTCACGAACCTGCAATTACGGCACACAGACCAGGCACAGGTAGGGCCAAACTATCTCACTGCTTCTAACTTTCTGTTTATTCCCTGAGAAAATAACACTTCTAGGGATGGGGACCTGCATCTGAATCTCCAGCTTCCATAGTACACTGAGAAAAATTGTCATACCCAAGTATTTACCAGATGAACAGATTCTATTTTAATTGCAAGACTGAAAAATTACAAAATTATGTATGTAGAGCATTACGGTGCCTCCAAACAAACCTGTATCTGCTAACACATGCAGTGAGAACAGCCAGGTCCTATGATGGCTGTGCCAGCATTGTGCTCGTGGGGCTGGCACTCGGTGCTCCGAGAGCTCTGCCCAGTGCAGAGCAATGCCATGGGAGGGGTCAGCTCCAGCACGGCAAACCTATGGAAAGTTCCTCCCTCTAGGATTAATTTTATGACAGCAGTTAAAGTCAAATAAAGATTCTGCAGCACCAAAATTAGATGCAATTCAGTAGTATACTCTAAACTTGTGAGAAATTGCCTCTTTTCCTCCTGGCTCTTTCTGTAGCTATTCTCAGGGACATTTGAAGTGACATGAATCAAAAATAATTGTTCTGTAAACTTAAGGCATGTTTGGATTTTTCTTTTAATCAACACGCTGAAACAACCTATTATCTCTCAAGTTTTTTTCATTGGACTCAAATAATTTTCTTCATCAGCCTTCACCCACAGTTAGAGAACATCTATGATCTCTCTATGATTCCTTCCTAGCATAACTTGTTAAATTTTTTTAGGCAAATAAGAATGGATGAATATTATAGCCAAAACTTCTGTGACCAGCTGTGCACAAAGCAGGAATCTCGTGCATGTAACCAGCAAACATGTCCTATCAACTGTCAGCTTGGAGACTTTGGCCCTTGGTCAGAATGTGACCCATGCGTTAAAAAACAAGTAAGTGGAAAATGTATTATATGGGTTAAATGCAAGAAATTATGCTTAAGAGATCTCTTTGTTTCAGACATTCAGTTTTATGGAAACTGATCTGCAAAATGACAGTTTAGGTTAACAAGGGAAATTATAAGAGTAGAAGATGGAAAGAACAAGTTAAAATAAACAGATCAAAATAGAAAGGGGTGATTTAGTAGCGTAAATCCATTTATGAGAACTTGCTTCGAAAGTTCCATTGTCGCAGTTAAAGATGAGTTTTCCACGTAAAGAATAAATTAACCTTTAGAATTTGCACATCTGTTCAAGCAGGAGAAAGTCATGGAATCTTTAGCTTATCCATAGCATTCTATATGTTCTAAAGACAAGGAAAATAGGATCAAATCACCTGTTACAAAAAGTTAACCAGCAAATCCTAACCAGCACTGGCTAGAAATGCTCAGGCTACATCTTACACTGATAGACAGGATTGGTTTGAGATTGCTGTTAAGAAATCCAGAGCACCATTCCCCTAACCTTTATAGCCTACACAAAAAACAGGTGGATGTGCTTAGTATCTGTGGAACAAAGCCCCACAATGGTGTTTTTTTCCTCTTGGGCTTGTGTCTGTTGACTGGTGATAGAATTAGAGGTGAGATGGCAGAGAGGGAAGAAGTGAAAAGTCAGGTTTCTAAAGAAACCAAGCCCTGGCAAATGTAAGGTTGTAGGGAGCAAAGGGGAGTGAAGTGCAGATTGTTTGGGGTAGTTATGTGTCTGGTGGGTCTGAGCTTTGAGGCTGACCATGATAGCAGCTCTGAGGTACAGGCAGTACAGGCACTGCCCACAGCTCTCTGAATGTCCTGCTCAGTTTCAGAAATCCACGCCTGAAACACAATCTTGAAAAACCTGTCAGATATTGTAAGTGTATCTTTACATACACTTATAGCTTTCTGATGCCCAGGCAGGATGAGGAAGACATGAAGAAACTGTTGTAGGTGTGAGATGCGAACCATCCTGTGGTGTTCCCATCCTGAAACTGAGATGGAGAGTGTAAGAGCAGAGCAGAGAGACTGGGAAACAGCAAACAAGCTGCAGGAGCTGAAAGGAGGCATTGCCCTCAATTGCAGTGATTATTTTTTTTTTAATTCAATATCCTCTTAAATGGTTGAGTTTCTTACCTACACACCCATATATAGAAGCATTGTTCATTTTTATTAACTTTAAATATTGATGCAACGCGTTTGTTGCTTCAAGGAAAAAGGTGCTTTTGTGGACTGAGATCCATTTTTCCCTCCAAGCTATAATGATTACTGCTTGTGACCTTTATAAATACAAACAACCATCAGAATGGAGGACGTGACTTCCAAGGTGAGTGTGAAGACTAGTGTAAACAAGCTCCCAGTGAAAGGGAGGGATGAAGAGGTGGAAGCTCACACAAATAATATAATGAGCGTTATGGATCCCAAATGGAATACAAGGAAGGGTTATCTTGAGCTTAAAAGCTTTCAGATGGTGCGGTGTTTCTCCTCACAATCTCCCTTCATAATTGCTTGGTTACTGATTTTTACTACATGTCTTCCCGCACTGTTTGACTCCAGGATCTGTCTACAGGGAGGGAAGTAACAGAAGTCTGCAAGGAACTGTGCTTTTCCAGTGGGGAAAAATTCTTAGAGAAGGAACTGTCCAGTCACATGCAGACAGGTCTCACCAGCAGTCTCATGAAGTGGAGTGGAAAATCTATCTGAAGTGATTTGTCTAGCAGCCTTCAGCTTTGTTATTCTGCATGGAGGGTACTGACTTGGGGAAAGAAAACCCGGTGAACTCCAGATTCTGCTCCCAGATCTTTTTTAGTAACAGAAACTTTCAGGAAAACCATTTGTGCCCTCCCCAGTCACCCAGTATTTCTCAGGCAAGAAGCCCCATGTGCAGGAGCCAAGCCAGCTGGTTTGGGGATGGGATACATACCACTATCAGAATATTTCTATTTCAACAGAGATGATAAAGAACAACAAAAAATTTTGTTAGCCTGTTTACACACCATTTCTTACCGTACCTTTAAAACTGAAGATACAGGGACAACTTTTGCTTCCTCGAGCAGTGTAGCCCAGGTTGTCAAGTGTTTAATCATGTATGCACTGTCAGGGCTACTGAGGCTCTGGGATTTCAGTTCAGAAATATTCAGTTCGCAGAATAAATTCAGAAAAATTCAGTTTCGCATAAAACGACAAGAAGTAAA
>VYZM01022253.1:40483-93404 GCA_013398915.1 Dromas ardeola | reverse complement strand
GGAAAGCTATTTATGGACTACTAACTCATATCAAAGACCTTAATTGCTTGTTCAAGCCTGATGATCCAATGAACAGTTAGACACACAAGTATTTACTGGAAGCACTTGGATCATATGCACAAATAATGACATTTCTGGCGAAGCCTTGTGGAAGAATGGGATAGAATTAAGGAATATAAGCAAAGTAGTGTAAAACTGTTCTAACAAAACGAATAGCATGGTTTGCTTGTATGTTCTTATTTCATTTCTTTTTATTTCTCTCTAAGTTATTTATTTAATAGGATGTTAAATATCTTTTTGATTTGAAATGTTTTCCTCATTTGCTTCTTTGTTATTTTCCCTTTTTCTCAGTACTTCATGCAGAGGTTGATAGGTTAAAATGTCAAAACCTCAGAAGTACTCTGAGAATAGGTATTAGACAAGGATTTAAAGGCAGAATTTAATGTGTATAATCCATTTTTTTCCTAAACTGTCTTGCACTTAAGCAAAAAGACCAAACAAGCAGTGCTTGGATTTATGGTGATGGGTGTCTTTTAGTTGGATAATTTTTTTTACTTATCAGCACTCAAGAACAAGCTTCAAGAAATACTTTGTTCAAAGGGTCTTTCTGCTGTTTTGAAATTGAGAGAAGGGGCCACATCTGTACTTGGGTGTCAATGCAGCTGTGCGTATATTGATCTGACAGATTTCAATTTGGAACTAAGATCTAATGCATTGCAATCAGTGCAACATTCTACAGCAAGCATTGGGCTGGAACCTAGATGTGGACAGCCCTGTTAATGTCACTGAGATTGCAAATGTTAAAATTGAACAGTGTGTAATTCCCAAGTGTAAAATTTGGCCTCTGAAAGGTAAGTAAGAAGGCAACACAGTCCTTCCTGCACTCCTTATTCAGTTAATATGCCCATTCAGCACATTTGTCCTTTTTACCACCTTTTAGAATCACGGCACATAGTGGAAGAGATACCCAAGTAAGGACTGAAGAGCGGGAGATCCAAAATCATGCTCGTGCATTTATCAGAGATTATTACTCACATGTATATTATATATGAGAGCCAACCAAAAAGCTGTGCTGGTATCCAGCTTTAGCATGCCTTTCATATCCATCATAGTAACTGAAGGCTCAAAATACATAATATCCAGCACATTTTTATCAAGTGTTACTAGTCCCATGGCTTAACTTAAGCAACTGCAGTATAACAAAAAGTTAAGCATAATATGAAGTCTGTTGAATTAAAGGTACATAAGGTTTGTTTTATGTTTTGCTTTACTCTGTAATTTTAGAGAGCTCTGGATAGCTCACCAATGTAACCGTATTGAGATTCATTTTGTTAGAGCAGATAAATAGAAAACAGTACATGAAACAATTTGTACCACTGTCTTCACATTGTATTCCACTAAATAAATAAATAAGCCTTTGCAGTGTCTTTAGTAAGAAACAAAAGTAGTATAATATTATTTTGTTCTAAATACTTTAAGTGATAACTATGAGATTATATTGATGCTGCAGTTTTATCTTCAATATTTCTTGTTGTGAAAAAGTTGGTTTTATTTTTATTGTTTGGAAACTGTATTTTGGTACAAACGAGAGCCTTGCTTAATGTGTCTTTTTGAGAATGTTTAACCTCTATAAAGGCTGGTGTTGTTGGAATCTTCTATAACTTATTTAAATCAATGTTTAACCAGCACTTCAATCTTAATCTGTTATTTAAATCTTAGCTGTTTTTAAAAAAAAGTAAAAAAATAATAGCTTTCCCATAAAATACAAAATGGTCAGATTGTATTTCCTGTCCTTAAATAAAGTCAACTGTTTTAAAACCAGGAATTCATTGAGAGACAACATTTTAGCTGATAACTGACATTGTATTTCATGCTACTTTATCTCCAGCTTTCTTCTTCACAAATGACATTTTTCTAGAAAGGAAAATAAGTATTTCAGATTTTAAATGTAACTGCAGGTCACAACCAAACTTAACTACCACGATAAATGCGAGTTTCTGTTTAAAATACGTAATCAGTAATTAAAACTGACAAGACATAATGAACCACCCACAGTGAACATTCAGCGTGAGCTTGGGCAAATGCAGTATTGGATGACCACTTAAAGAACATTTAGGGTATAAATGAAATTCTCTTTTGACAAAATTACCTAGATGACTTGATCAGGGGAGGGATTATCCATAAATATTATCATAGTACTGAAAACACCAGGCTGCTCAAGGCCAAACTTGGGAAATAGCACTTTTCCAAAGTGAGTCAGGAGTGATTTGTGACATGAATAATGGTTTCTGAAAATTGAAAAAAAATTTAAAAAACCCAAAACCTTGAAGGAATCAATGATTCCTGTGTGTTTGGTATACTGTAATACCCACTGTAGTGGGAGTAAACTGCAGACACTCTACCTAGAGGATCGCAGATCCTCAACCAGAAGCTCGTTTTCTGTCACCCTTAGCATAACAGACTCCTGAGCAAAAGGAAAACGGGGAGGGATTTAAAAAAGAAAAGGGAAACAAAAATTGTTGAGCAAAAATGTATAGTATATTTAAATAAAAATAATAAAATGTGGGGAATAGAGAACAAGAGTATTGTCCTTGTGTGTCTTATTAACCTTGAATGATACTGCACAATAAAAATTAAAAGGGAAAAGATCCATTTTACTACAGGGTGTGTTTTGGTGCTGTATAGGTCCAAAACAACACAAAAATCACTTGAACATTCATAGTTTCTTAAATTTTGTGTGTGGGAGTCAGCTATCTCCATACTAATAATAACCAAATGCTTTAGATTCTTCCTGTAAGTATTCAAAACCAACTAGTTTATACAGTGGAAAAGGCAATGAATTTAAAGCAAGCACGTTTGATGAAAGAATGAAGGGATTTAGGAATAAGAACATGTACTCACATTTTTAAAGTAAACTTTAGATACGGAAAAATAGTTACATTTTATGTAAGACTTCATTCAAGACATTTCAGGTTATAAAGTTCACTAAAGGTTAGCAAGCTTTAGTAACACAAGAATACCAGTGTATGAGCACAACTTTGTAATTCATGCTGCGGCTGATTGTCTCTATTAACACAATCAGTTGCAACTGCTTCAAGGATTGATCTTGAAACTAATGCATGCAGACAGCCCTCTTTTGAAGTATCAAGTATCATTATTTACTCTGTTAAGTTAAATTTTGGGGCAGAATTCATCCTCCTAATTTCCTATTAAATTGGAGAATGAAAAGTACAATATATATACAAAGACATTTTCTGCTGCAGCTAGTCAATGTGTGATTATTGATGGTATTTTTCAGAAAAAGCTCATTGACTGAAACAATTTCAGTGCAACTGCAAATAACAAACATATGCCAAAAAATTGTTTCCCATTACGTTATAAGCAAGAAATAGAATATGAAAAATTAATTGGTTTTGGACCTATCAGATAATGATTTATAGTTATGCTTACCTGCTCAAATATTTGAACCTCATGTTTAACTATATGGGAGCTTTCTCAGAATAAGTTTTGGGATTTTCTAAAGAAGCACAATGAATCTCAGATACTTGATGTCTTTTCAATCACCAGTCCCACACACAAAAAAAAAAGTAGCATGTCCTTTGCCTGCCTCAACAATGTAAAGAAAATATGGTCCTGTGAAAGGCGAAATAAAGGAACCATGACTAAGTCTCAAGTAACTGATAGGGGAGCACTGAAGTATTGATGAGGAGAATTTGCACTCCTGAAATTCCTCACCAGGACCTTTAGTGTTGCTACTGTATACTATTTCGTTAACGCAAATACTAACTCATGCAATTGAATAAATGGATAAACTGGTGGTGACATCAAAAATACATGTGTTATCAGACCATTGTCCAAATATGAAGCTATGAGAACTGCAATGTCTGAAAAAAAAAATGCAGAAAGTACCCCACTGTATACTTCTGTGCAAAATATTTAGTGATCTCATAGTATGTAGGTAATGTACCAGAGCAGAAAAAACAGACCCTCACATCAAAGCTCACATGCTATATTTATCTTGCTATAATGCAGTAAATGAAGAATCAAGATATTACAGTTTCTTCGTTACTACTGAAATGTAAAGTGTGTGTACCTTTGGTGTAGCCATTCATCCAAGTTCCAGATGTAATATTTTACCATCCAAACTATTCTGTAGCTTGGTTTAAATTATGCTATATGATTTTTTGATTACGAAACTATTTTACTAATTGCTCAATGAACTTTTAAACCTTTAATTTGCTAACAGTCTTCACAAAATTCTGGGAAAAGGCTGAACACTGGTCTACAACTGAATCTGCACCTTTTTTTAGTTATAAAAGCTGAAAAAACAGATTCTATTCAACGTTGTACATGCAGGATCTTGCCTTATTCAATGAGGTGTGTCTGAGTCCAATGAAAAATGAATCTCTCTGATCCATTATTTCCATGATGCCCATCTAATTTGTATACTTTCTTGCATTAGAAATACTCTTGAAGTCTCATTTCCCCATGTTTCTAAAATGTACATCACAAAACTGTATGAGCACTTTAGCTTTCTCTTTTCTCTCTTTTATTTTTTTTTTTAACAAGTTGAGACAGCATTCAGAAAAGGAATTGCCTTATCAGGACTCTACATATACAGTTCTTTCCGAATTGTACTGAAATAGTCCATTTAGGACAATCAAAATGTTTTGAGCTTGCTCTTCTAGTATCCATATCAGTAGGCTTCAGATTCAATTAACTACTTGTAAAAACTATTTTATTTATATTCAACTGTAGAAAGACTAGTCCATAAACAGCAGAGCTTGGAAAAAAACTCAATAAACACCTTCTAGATGTTAGGCTCAATAGGCTGGGACCTTTCAGGCAATATTTCTAACAAATCACAATATAAAACGAGTGTATTGGGTGTAAATAAAAATCACAGCATAAGTATTCATGTGAGGTATTTTAAATTTTAAAATTTGCACTAAAAATGTGAGCTGCAAAAACTCATTCACATTTAATCTTTTCGAAAATTATAGTTTTCAGTTTACTTTTATACTGCTAAATATGTGCTGTATAATTCTTATCTGGTTATGGTGACTTCCTATGATTTCTTCCTTCTTTTACATATTGTGATGCCCCCAAACAACAAGATTCATCGATGGTTCAGTGAGAGAGCTTGTACAACTGATGTCTTCAGTACTGTGTCATTAATGCCACAAACATAAGACTCATATCTGGTTCCGTGTAGGACATGACACAGAGATTCATTTATACTGTAGTGTTTTGATAACCCTTGGCTCCCCTGAAACTACCCATATACTTACTAGGAAACATGCAAATGAGGTTCAAAAGTTAAATATGCGTTGTGAGGATATAATAATTGGCTATTATAATAACCACCATCCACAAGATATGTTGCAAATGGAAATGTATTTTTCTCCTTTCCCTTTCCATGGCTCACTCAAGGAAAGGGAAACAGAAGGAAAGAATATGATATTATTATCCTTATTTACGGTCTTTGTTGCTTTTCTTAGTTGGTAACCAATACATGACCTATGCTGGTCTTTGACTGGATCTTATTTCAGTGATGAAACAGAATAGAGATATCAGCAATCTTGTAAACGAAGGGTCAGCCTCTTTCTTTTTCTTATTGTCACCCAATTTGACTTACTGAGTGCTACTGATATAGCATACAGTTTACGCTTGCTTAAATATATATTAAGCTAAAAGGTTCCAGCTTTGGAAGAAGAGATATGTCTCTGCTTATCCTATTAAATGAGTACTGTATCCTTTGCCTGACAGAGAAGGATAAGATTTAATTCATTAATTTATTTAACTTATTGCTTCTTAAATGCTCTGTGGTGAACAATATAGTGTAAGAGAAAAGTCTAGCTGATAGCCATAATTATTAAATTTTTATGGTAATTGGGAGAAGCAGTGGGAAGGTGCAGTGTCAGGGCAGTTAAAGTACCTCAGAAAAAATCCTGCAGCAAGGTTGAGCCTATATTCATACTGAAAGCTACCATCGAGTTGTAAATGAATGTCTGGGCCTCTAGATTGCGGAAGTCAGTTACCCAGAAGCAATGGTAGGCCCTTTGCTCCCCTGACTGCTTTAGTGTCTTAACCATTCTCCACACTAAAGTAACAACAAATTTGACTCTGATTACATGTACAAATGTAGAATGTGAGGCAAATTCTGTTCAGAGTCAGAAAGTGACAGCAAGCAAGTTTAAGTCACCTGTGGCAATCGTGTTCCTTCCCCTTCACTCTTGTAACATTTTCCCTGGACTTGTTGTCTGACTCCTGACACAAATACAGTTTTTCCTCATTGCACTTCAAATGCAATACAGCATGAGGTTTCTAACACCATGCCTGATGCATACCAAGTACTAAGGATGAAAATTGACTTGTGAAAAAAATCAGGTAAAAACTGTCAGGTGGCACCTTGCAAACACAACCATTACTGAAAACTGCCTGTGAGACACAGGACCAAATGTAAGAGCAGACTATTCCTCAGCACTTTTGTGACAGGTATTCTGCTTGGTGTTAAGGCTTATATATATTAGATTTTCCCCAAACTTGTAATTTGTTTTCATAGAATGAAAGAATGGTTAGAGTTGGAAGGGACCTCAAAGATCATCTGGTTCCAACCCCCCTGCCATGGCGAGGGACACCTTCCACTAGACCAGGTTGCTCAAAGCCACATCTAATTTATTTTGCCATAAGGGACTTCAGTGAGCTTCGGACAGTTGTCTCAGCTTGTCTACTGAGGGTTATTAATACAAGGCACTAGGTTTTGGCCCAGGAAGTACTTGACCTTCTTAGTGCCAGACTTTGGAAGTGTACTTTGAGGAAATACTATAAAATTGGTCCATTCTTCTGCTCATCCTTCTTGCCACACTTTTATGATCACTGTTGGAAACAAAACACTTCAGAACATAGTTTTTAACTAGCACAATATGGCTGTTCTCATACTTTATTTGGCATGCTAATAATTCCATTTTGGCTTCTAGACTTCCAAAAAATGCCCACCTAGCCACTGCTTTTATGCAGGTCAACACATAAGTAGTGCTGTAGTAGCTGGGCACTCCCAATTCCACTCAGACTGACTGCATGTACCAAAGTCATTTGTGAGACATAGACACAACATGCAACATATTTGAGAAAGCCAGACCCTCAGCTTCTACTCTATATGTAATATCTGTATCCAAGAAAATCAAGATACTATGGCACTACATAGAAATACTTACATTAGATTACTAAATCAAACTGCAATGAAAGAGGTATCCAGTAACCAATTCTGCAAAATAATCCTGGATTGGTAATCCTAGAGACTGAGCTCTTCTCAAAAGCCGTAATGCTTGTGACCATCATAGGACAGCATTTCCGTACCACCCTGCACATTTAGCCTCATCTGACTTTGAGGTAGAACTGCTTCTACTGGGGAAGCTGCTCTATTACTAGAACCATTAGAATCATAGAATGGTTTGAGTTAGAAGGGACCTTAAAGGTCATGTAGTTCCAACCCCCCTGCCATGGGCAGGGACACTTCCCACTAGACCAGGCTGCTCAAAGCCCCATCCAGCCTGGCCTTGAACACTTCCAGGGACGGGGCATCCACAGCTTCCCTGGGCAACCTGTTCCAGTGCCTCACCACCCTCACAGTAAAGAATTTCTTCCTGATATCTAATCTAAATCTACTCTCTTCCAGTTTAAAGACATTACCCCTCGTCCTATCACTACATGCCCCTGTAAAGAGTCCCTCTCCAGATATATTAGATCGGATAAGTTCTTCACATATGTTGATACCAGTCAAAACTGGTTGTGTTGATTTTTGATACATGTCCGGTTGGGCTATTCTATTAAGTTGATAAATAAAGTATCCCTGTTTTCACCACAGATAACTTAAGAATAAAATTATCAAACTGAAGTAAGGGAAATTTAAGTTTAAATATTTGGAAAAACTTTCTTAACACTAAAGGCTCTGAAGTAAATTGATTAGGATGGTTGTACAACTTTCTGTCTGAGTTTTAAGCATGTAAGAGCTACCAGGAATGGCTTACTTTGTTGATTCTGCCACAAACAGGAGGATGGACTAGCTCTCTTCCAGGGTCCCTTATAGCAGTATTTTCTATGCTTCTATGAACCATCAACTAAACCTATAAAAAAACCTAGGCAGTCAGCTGCAGTCATAACTTTCAGTTATTACCAACAGGCTCAAATTCAAGCCCGTAACATGTAGAGATCATATAAAAAAATACTCAGAGCCATCCAGTTTACCCCTTCCCCCTGACCCAACTACTTTACACAAGTGTGTGCTGAACAGGAAAGAACATAAGTAGCGAAAATCTTTCTAACTAAAAGAAATCAGAGTGACTAAAAGCAGCCTAAGTGTAAGTTTTTTCAGCAGAGCACAAACTCTTCCAGGAAACGTCAGCATGATGGTATTTTGTCCCTTTTTACTAACCATTACAGAGAGATGAAGTCTGGGTCTGACTCAAGCTTCCATTGCACACTGATTACAGGAAATGAGACTGACCTGGGCAGTTACAATATGCAAAGGTCAATATCCACCTCCTTTTGACATTTAGTAACTTGCACAAAAAGCAACAGATAATTTTCATAGATAATTGCTATATTTTTCAGTGGTCCTTGCAAGAATAATGTCACAGTGAATAAACCTCTGCATTAACCCACTCCTCCTCGAAACATGCTATGTCCTAGTATTAGTTGACTTACTGGTACCAATCAAGAATCTTTATTTATTTCAGCTATCACTAACAGCACTATAAATTAACCAGTAAATCAATTTGTTTTATTTAATGCAAGCTTTTGACCTGATGGCAGCTTAATAATTTGTAGTGCTCATTTTATGTTTATTTTCTTTTATTGTTTTTTAAAATGTTGTAGTTAATCAAATGGCAGACTGACCCTGCATTACATAGAGCCCTCTATTTCTAACAGGGACAGCTCAGACACTCACAGTTTCTTCTTCTCACACTCTGTATCATCATTTGATACAAGCCCTGAAAAGAAGGGCTGTTCTAGGGAAGAGAAATATAAAATGTTCATGACTGTTCTGTTACTGCTTAGATTCTGCAAGCATGACAAGGACTCAGCATGAACAAGATACAGATATATCATAGAATATATAGTATGCTATACATTCTAAACTTTTTTTTTAAATTAATTCTATGTTAATGTATTTAACATGTAACAATATTTATACCCAGTAGTCATAATACCACACACATGCACAGAGACTTATACCACTGGCGGTTTCCTGCCAAACTCATTATGTTGTTTGCTTTTTTTCACCCATCTGGGCACCAATGTTATCTGCTGCTGTTGCTACATGTATTTTGGAGGAACATAAGATGAACCTTGCCAATGCACTGTAATGATCAACATAAATGCTCAGCGTTGTTCAGAAGTGATATGATTAACTGTGCTGCCCAAGACCTGCAGGAAAGGGAGAGTGTCTAGCTCCGGAGCCATACATGAAACTTTTATTGAAAATGTTTTACTTCTAGTTACTTCTTCTTTAAACAAATAGTTAGCTCAGAACTATATTACCTGAGAATAAAAGGGATCATATCAGAATTGTAGAGCAAAATTAGCGCCTTAATCTTTACTTAGAAGTTATGTCCTAAGTGCAGCAAGGTGATATAAGGAGTTTTATGCATAGGGGATCGCTGCAAGAAACTGCTGGGCAAGGACAGGTGTCATATTACAAAAGCAACAGTATTTAAAAGTGGCTAGACCAGGAAACACAGCAGTGTAAATAAGGAATCTTAGGAAGAATGAGTTAAATTAACTTCGCAGAACCTCACAGAAAAGGTTCAATTTAAGTTTTGGACAGTGCCTGAGTCTGAGGGAGAAGTCCAAATTTTTTTCAAATCCAGTCCTAGAAGCAAGTTGCGATTTGGTTCTAATTATTAAATTAAATGTGATTTTTGTTTGTTTCAGTCCCTCCCAGATTGTCCGTGTTGTAAACATTTTACTGGTAACATTATTGTGTTCTATGTAAATATGGAGAATTTTCTTAACTTGAGCCAGATCACATTTAAAACAAGCACCATGTAACAAGGACGGCCCTAATTAAACAGAGGACAGCTGGCAGTACTATTGCAATACATAGAAATCTTGTGCTGTTTCCTGTCTTTTTTTATTGAGCATGAAATCCACAACAGATTTCTTGCCACCTAGGTAGATCTGAATAAGACATACTCTCACTCCTACTCTTCCCTGCAAATGCATATAGCCAGTACTGTATGGAGCTTTAGAAAATCCATTAGGGAAGAAGTTCTTTACTTTGGCAGCTGTTCTCAGTTGCCACACAACATCAGACTTCACTCTTTGGAAGAATGGCAGCGTAAAACAAGAATGAAAGTAGTTTACACTACTGCAAAAAGGGCAAATAGGGTTGATGTAGTCAGTATTTTATATTACACGTTCAGGTAAGGGCACCCCTATGCTCTAAGTATTGCTTCCTACAAAGACCAATATAAGCAAGAGAAGAGAAAAGATCAGAAAAAAATAATGAAGCCAAGACACAAGAGGAAAAAGGCTGAAGTAGAAAATGCAGGAAGCATTTTCCAGAGGGAATGCAATACTGGACCTGTTGGTCACCAACACAAGTGACTTCATCCGTGATATCAAGATTGGAGGCATCTTGGGCTGCAGTGATCATGCACTGTTGGAGTTCACAGTCCTGAGGGATATGGGTCAGCCAGAGAAAAGTCAGGACGCTGAATTTTAGGAAAGCAAAATTCTGGCTGTTGAAGGAGTCAGTCAATAGGACTCCCTGGGAAACTGCCCTAAGGGACAAGGGAGCGGAACAGAGCTGGCAGATCTTTAAGGACATTTTCCATAAAGTGCAAGAGCTCTCGTTCCCCAGGAGTAAGAAATCAGGAAAGGGAGGCAAGAGCCTGGCATGGCTGAGTTAAGACCTGCTGGTCAAATTAAAGGGAAAGAAGGAAATGCAGAGGCAGTGGAAGCAGGCACAGGTGTCCATGGAAGAGTATAAGGATGCTGCCCGGTTGTCTAGGTAGGGGGTCAGGAAGGCCAAGGCGTGACTGGAGCTTAACTTGTCAAGGGACGCAAAGAATAATAATAAGGGCTTCTACAGGTATGTCAGCCAGAAAAGGAAGGTCAAAGACAGTGTACCCTCCCCTGATGAGCAAGACTGGTGTCAAACTGATAACAGTGGACAAGGAGAAGGCTGAGGTACTCAACAACTTTTTTGCCCCAGTCTCCACTGGCAACCTCTCTCCCCACACCTCTCCAGTTGATGGACCACAAGGCAGGGATTGGGGAAGTCCCTCTGACTGTAAGAGAAAATCAGGTTTGAGACCCCTTGAGGAATCTGAACATGCAGAAGTCTATGGGACCTGACGAGATGCATCCCACAGTCCTGAGGGAACTGGCTGATGCAGTTGCCAAAGCCACTCTCCATCATAATTGAGAAGTCATGTCAGTTAGGTCAAGTCCCCAGTGACTGGAAAAAGGGAAACATTGCACCCATATTTTTTTTAAAAAGGGTAGAAAGGAAGACCCTGGGAACTGATGGGTGAACTGTTGAGTGGACAAGGAATTGGATGGATGGCCACATCTAGAGGGTAGTGGTCAATGGCTTAGTGTCCAGATGGCGGTCAGTGACAAGTGGTTTCCCTCAGGGGCCCGTGTTGGGACCAGTACTGCTCAATATCTTCATCAATGACATAGACAGTGGGATCAAGTACCCCCTCAGCAAGTGTGCAGACAACAATAAGCTGAGTGATGCAGTTACATGCCTGAGGGTCAGGACGCCATCCAGAGGGACCTCGACAAGCTCGACAAGTGGACCCATGTGAACCTCATGACGTTCAACAAGGCCAAGTGCAAGGTCCTGCACCTGGGCCAGGGCAACCCCCAGTATCAAGACAGGCCGAGGGATGAAAGGACTGAGAGCAGCCCTGAGGAGAAGGAGTTGGTGGTACTGGTGGATGAAAAGCTGGACATGAGCCAACAATGTGTGCTCACAACCCAGAAGTCCAACTGTATCCTGGCCTGCCTAAAAGAAGTGTGGATAGCAGGTCAAGGGAGGTGATTCTGTCCCTCTACTCCACGTTGGTGAGACCCCACCTGGAATACTGCTTCCAGCTATGGGACCCACAACATAAGAAGGACATGGACCTGTTGGAATGAGTCCAGAGACGTGAACGTTAGTTTCAATTCTAATTTTTTCCACTGGAGCTAAAAGGCGGTGATACCGTGATTTACTCTCTGTGAAGGAAAAAAATCAAGCCACTCTCAATGTTTCTATATAGACAGAATTCTTTCAGTTGCTCAGTATCAGGCATATCTCTCCTCCTCTGATACTGCTTAAGACATTATGTGGCAACATCTATAGTGTCTGCAGTATCCTACCATATAGAAGCAAAACTTTCCCGTTTTATCACCCCTACTTGTAAGTCTGAGGATGAGGCTAGTTCCCCTTTTGCCACAGAAAGCTTTTTATGAAATTAGTTTGTACAGATACGTAAGAAGTTTATGCATATGTTCAGGTCATTGATTAAAATCCTGAATATCTTCAGGCCAAATATGCCCACTTCTGGAACTCTTGTCTAAACCCTCTATTTGGTTGTTTTTTCTCTGATTGCTACTTTTTTGCTAATTGGTATATCATTTAACATATGTTTTACTGCTATTTCATA
Source organism: Dromas ardeola (assembly GCA_013398915.1). Taxonomy (NCBI): domain Eukaryota; kingdom Metazoa; phylum Chordata; class Aves; order Charadriiformes; family Dromadidae; genus Dromas; species Dromas ardeola. The sequence goes on along the minus strand of VYZM01022253.1, from coordinate 80,739 downwards.
ATGCTGATTTTTGTAACTGCAATATGATATGATGTTAAATGGAAAGTTTATAAAATTTAGTATATCTACACAGTTACTTTTATCTATCAACCTTGTTATCTTATTAAAGAAAATTTAATTTACTTCATAAGGTCCAAATTTCCTTTGAGGCCTATTAGCTATTACTATGCTTTCATTCTCTGGTTCATAAATCCTTTAGCAGGAATTATATAATGCTGGCTGGCTTATATACCCCTGAGTTATCCCACATGCCTTTCATAATTACAATTTTGTATGCTACGCATATAAGGAATCTGATTTAATTTAATAATTTTGATTGTACTCTGTGTAGATAGTTCCCAAAGAGTCCAAAGGATTAAGAAAAACAAACCTATAATCTATATGCCTAATTTGCTGAACATAGGTTCACACCTCTGTTTCCATTGAGTCTGCAAATGGGCTGAAAATTATTCATGTAGTCATTAAGACAATGGCTTTCTGTGGAAATGTAACAAATAAGAAAATCCATGTTGTTTTTATTGTTTATGAATAATGAGTCACATACTAAATTTGGCATCTTATCCAGTAAAACAACCAAGCAATGAATTACTGAATCTCTCTGAAAATTTACCGTTAATTTTTTATTTGCCTAGCACTTACTGCTTTTATCAGTGGGCTGGAGATATAAAACTGATAATTTTCTATTCCAGACCTTTTGTCTAAGGTATAATCCATTACCTAGACTATCCCTGACAGAAGTTCATCTAACAGTTTCAACATATCCATTTATGGATATTCTGCTGCTTCAAGTATCCTGCTTGGGTGTTGAACTGACCTTTTGACATTAAAGTTTTTCTTAATTTCTAATATAAATGGTCTTTTTTACAAATTAATTTATAAGTTAATTCATGTTCTGTCTTTGGCAGGGATGAAAACATTTGATCACCACCTTCTTTGCAATAACCTTTTATGTATTTGAAGCCTGTTATCATATTGCTTCTTCATTCTTCTCTTTTCCAGACTAAACAAATGAAATTGTTACATATTTGCTTTGGAGGTAATGTTTTCTGAACTGCTTATCATCCATACTATTTATGATAAGTTATCTCCAATTTCTATGTCTTTCCCCAAAAAGCGTTCACCAATACCAGGTAGCATGAAATAAACACATCCTAAATGTAACAAGTGACATGCTTTTAATAACTTCTGGAATGACATTTGCCTCTTTTATGAATAAACATTCACTTGCATCAGTGTCCCCAACTTGATTCTTGTGTTTGCCAAGCCAGTCCTTGCCCATTTCCTATATGGATTCATTTAGTCAGTGAATAATAGGTAAGATGGTTTTCAACCATCTGTGACCTCACTTTATATTAGTTTCACTGAGTTAGTTTCAGCGTTTGTCCCTAGTTTGCTTAATCGTGGAACAGAGGACTGCATAGAAAGCATCAAATCAGTGCAGATAAATATTAACCAAGATGCTGATAATTTCTACCCAGAACCAAAATTCCTATACACTAAGAATTCTCTCTCTCTGTCCTCCAATCATACTCTCTACAGACTCTTATCTACCTCCTATATAGTCCTGCTCTAAAAATTTAGTTAACAGGTTTGATTCTTGAGATCCGTAAAGTAAGAGTCAAGCTAAATTGGCTTGCTTTTCGTATAAACCTCATATAGGTAAGTGTTTACTTTAGTTAGTTTACTCTAACATGTAACATGTGCAATGTGTTTATTTTAACACTTGCGAAGCCTAAGTGTCTAACAGACCAGTAACTCCATGTATAATAATCTAAAAGAATCCCAGACATCCCAGTTATTATGTTTTAAATATCTGGTTTATGGTTGGACTTGATATCAAATGTCTTTTCCAACCTAAATTTTCTATGATTCTATGATTCTGGAAGCTTTTTATAGAAAATTAGTGTCACATTTCAGGATACTTATCTTGAACTCAACAGAGGAGGCAAATGCAAAGAGTTTTCATCATTGCATGCCACCCAAAAGTCAGAAGTGAAAAACAATATTGTTGAAACAATATTTCTCATTTAAATCATGCTGTCTTTAAAAGACATTACAGCAGCTTACTCTGAGCAACTCTAGCACTGCTATGCTTTGAAGAAGGGATTTGAAGGTTAGCAAGAAGTTTGAATTTCATTCTGTCATTCTCCTTGTGGTGGTATATCCAATTCTAACCAATTTATAGTGGCTATTATACCTACATCAAGCTGCTTTTTGGTGTAAAGAATGTCCTGGAACCAAGGAGAAGAAGCTAGGAATCTTTCTGTCCCTGATCACATCCCCATCCTTGAAATGGGTACAAGTTTCTCCTTTCTTCCTTCCTCTCTAGCCACACCATTTTGGTCCTTTTGCTCTACAGTAGAAATCCTCATAGTGAGGTGTGGGACAATGGCCACCTTTTAAACTGATGGTTATATCACTTTTTTTAGGAGCCAGAGGGTAAGTGCCTACAGATTATTGTATGAAAGGTGACTGGTGAGACTATTTTCTTCCCCAGCCATGTTTTAAAAGAAAAAGTAGACACAAATGGCATTTGAGGTATAAAGCACCTTACTCTAAGGGACTGATTCTGCTCTGTGAACCCTACTCTTACACACACATTGAAAGCAGAGGAGATGTATGTATGGCCAGGAGATCCATGACACTTCTTCCTTGACTCAGCTTGGGCTCCACCACACTGATGTGCAGGCCATCAAGAATCACAGTGCACCCCAAATTCTTCCCCTTAAGTTTTAGAAAACTCATATCCTTCATTCAAGTTTCGAATTCTACTTGCAAGGCCAACTACTAAGAAACTGTCTTGTTTACCTGTTCTTCAGAACTGGTCAATATGTAGTTATCAGGTAAGATTTATAAGTAATGTATTACTCAGCTTTCATTTCTTTAAGCTCAGACCCCATACACTTTTACACCTACACCCTGCAATCTCAATCCCCCATACGCAGAGCAGAGCATCATTGTTTGTTCACGTTATTCACAGAAAAAAAACAAAAGAAATACTATTTCTGACAAAAAAAAAAANNNNTCTGACAAAAAAAAAAAAAAATCTGTTGTTTAGAGATAGGCTATACTTTTTTACTCCAAAAAGATACTTGGGACATTCAGTTAACCTATTGAATAAAATCAGCAAGTTATCAGCTGCAAGCTCTGTAACTTTTTTTAAAATTTATAGACAAAAAGAAAGCAGCCTCCAATTTTGCAAGATGTGTTTTAGAAAACATTGTAAATATATCTGCTAAAATTCCCACTACACACCGTCTGGGGTGTTTTCTATGCCACTGTTCCAGTAAAACAAAACGTTAAGATACTCATGATACAGGGGTTCAGGAGGGTTTGGAAGTGAGACAGATCTTTAAAACACATTGGATTTTGTTTGGGTGATAAACAAGTAGTATGAAGATTAGCTTATCTTTGAGACTAGAAATCTACGGAAGTTCTGATATTAGAGTGCATGCTAAGAGCAGGTTGCTGAATATAAAAAGTGCCTTACCGAAACATGCTTGATGCTGAAACTAAGATGCCGAGGCTGGTGTCCTGATGTGATTTAAAAGCGTATCTTTAATTACAAATGACTAGTTAGTTTTGCAATTATTTAATGCTGAACTTAGGGGCTCAAACAAGCATGTTTTTCACACAGTTTTCAGCGTGTTCTTAGAGTCATATGAGCACTGAAGCATTAAGGAACCTCAGATGAGGAAAGCAGGTTAAATAATATGAAACTTCTATTTTGTTTGGCTTTGACACAATGAAATTCTCTTTCCAGCCTAAGCTGAAGAGAACAGGAGAAAACCCATATTAAATGTATTATTACAGCCTTATGCTGCACTTCTGAAGAGCAACTGTTGAGTGCTAGATCCTCATGTCACCTCAAACCAAAAGCTATTCCTCTTTGAAATGTTTACTGTAGAAGACAGGAAATCTGTTTGCAATCTTGACCACAGACCAAACTTTTCAAAAGATTTCTCTAGTGTCTAAGCATAAAGATAATCTTGTGGGTAAGGCACTGGACTGGAATTCTGACCTCAAATCTCAGCTGCCAGAGTGGCTATATATGACCTTTGCAAGACGTGCAGAGCTAGATATAAATAAAAATGCCTAAAATAAAGATTCAAAAATACATCTGTGGCAGAGGATAGGTGCATGCGTCAAAATTTGTAATCTGACAACCTTCATTTGGTTGCTGCTTAAATTCCATAGGTGCTTTTCTCTTTTTGGTCAACATTCCCTACACTGTGAGCCTCTTATTGTGATCCACCATCTTGGTTTCAAGCTCCTTCCTAAACATGTTTTTCTTCTGTGTGAGGTACTCACGTGAGCTGAGGATTCAGGCAGATGATCTTACATCAGCAAAACCAAATCAACAAAAAAAAAAGGCTGCTGTCTTCCACAACACAGTGACTGGCAGAGCTGTTTTCTTTATCTATCCCTCAGAACACTCTTTTCAGAACTTTGGTAAGTATGACTTTTTCATGGATTCATCCATCCTTGTGGAACATTCCCCCTTTCTCTGTCCATCACATCCCTGTTGCAATTACTAAGGAAACAACTAAATACTTTTAATTTATCTGGTTAAATTAAAAGAGTAACAATTGGTTGTATATTTTTGCTTCTGGTAGTTCACAGTAGTTAGTTGCCCCTGGCTAGTATGAAAATTCTACAATGCCCTTGACCCAACAATGGCCCATTTGGTGATTAACTTGCTGCTTAGACTAAACTACAGGTTAGATCATCTACCAAGGAAGTAAAAAATCTATGTTCAAGTCTGTTCTGTTTTATTGTCTTGCCCATCAAAAATTCTGATATTTCTTATAGAATCAAATGCTGAATTGTGAATATCTCTCTTGAAACTGCAGACCTGGGCACAGTTCTGCCTAAGAAGTCTTTCCCATTAATTTGTTCTTCCCGTATTGCAGCCTCTTCCTCCTGCCACAGACAGAAACATGTGTGGCAGGGATGTTTTCAGGGCCCCCAGGAATAAAATTCCAGGAGGTTACATCTATACAGGTTAACACAAGCTCTGCAGCAAATTCTCTTAGCCCGAAATGTGTGCCCTGAGAATTCAGCTGTCTCCCCATTTGCTACAAGAGAAGCCTAAGTATCCAACTTGGACAAGATCCTAGCTTTCATAAAGCTAAATGTGGACCGGGACATTTTAAGACTTCAATCTCTTCAGGAGAAGTACTGTTTTAATCATGTGTCACTTCCTTCCACAAATTGTCCATAATTTTGAGAGCAGCTTCTGTGGCAACAAATAGCAATTAAGGTGCTGTTATTAAAAATTATTGCTTCTCTAATTTTATACATTATTTTAAGCAATGTATTTTAATAGCAAAAAGCATTTTCTGCTCTTTGCCCATTATAGAAAGTAATGGCTCATTTTTTATTTCTTTAGTCCAACTGGATCCACTGGTAAGCATTAAGTCCTCAGATCAAGATGAATTAGTTTGACTAAACACAGTTAAGTGTAACTCATGAATCTCATAGCAAAGCTCTAAAGTGCAGCTTCTCCATTCTGACCCCAAGGAGGTCTGTATGGGGTTTATAAACTCTGGTATTTTACAAGCCCTTCTTCAAATGCTGCGTTTGATACAGTTGTTCAATGCTTAGGAACAGTACATTGTTACTGGATGTTCATCCCAATTCAAAATACCACGACATTAAACATTTTCAGCCGAACATAACGTCTAGAGAATGTTCCACATGTTTGGCCCACAGAGAAGAGGTTATAACACTATTGCAATTACATCCTCTACAGATGGCACATGCTGTATGGATTACAGTGTTGCTTGTTCTGTTGCTGTGGACTTGGTTTGAATTGTCTGTGAAACATTGGAACCATAAATCAATTCTTCTCCCTCTCAAAGAAAAGAAAAAATATTTCAAAGAGAGTTTTGTGCAAAATGGCAAGGGTCAGGGAGGCTAGGGTCACCTTCCACTTTGTATCAAGGAGACGAGGCCTTCTGAATAAAACAAAGAAGAGGAAGCCACCTCAATAAAGCAACTTTTTTCTCCTGACCTCATATATCAGAAAGAAAATCGCCATTGAAACAAACTATAATGGAAGGCAGACTATATTCAGCCATGTCTTGTATAGATCTCCCGGGCTGGCAATTGTCCTCAAGAACAGCTTTACCAGCATCAGTGGAATACTGAGCCAGACTCCATATCTAACACGTACTCTTTAAAGCCAAACTGTTTGTGGCAAGAAGGATTGTAAAATGTTATAACAAAATGGTTTTCAAGCTGAGTGTTGAACCAGAAAACAAGGTACTGTCATGGCTTGATCGAGCCTTATATAACTGTTTAGTGTGGGGCAACATTAAATGTCAGCTACTCCTTCTAACATTTATCTTTATATGCAAAATGATCATTAGAATTACTGTATTTAGGGAAACGCTTTTGATAAAAATGTGAAATTATTTTTGCAAAATTCGATCTTTTAATCTTGATTAAGTGTTGCAATTATTCACAGACCTTATTGTGGTTTCCTGCACAAAATTATATCCTTAAGCATACCAGTCCAGCATTTAATACAGACACAAGACAATAAAAAGTCAGCAGCAGGAGAGAATATGTTTTATATGTGCAGTTAACTTTACACAGTGCTGGAAAATATTGGCAAGTTGCACTTAATTATGGTACCCCTGGATTCTTACAACATATCACAAGAACACAAAGACACAAAGCTCTTATTTACTGTAGGTACTTTTAGAAATGGCTTTTAAGATGTACAGGCTATGAATCTTAGAATAAAATTTCAAGATGTTCTAATTTTGCTAGTACAATTATTCTGTCTTGTTTGCATTCTTTCTTTCCTTCTTTCTAAATGATTACCAGTTAATAATTGTATCATAAGTGATTTCATTTGAGACATCTGAGTAATAAATCCAGACAGATCTAATTCCAATTTTTTTACCATGTTGACTCTAAGTCTGTAAGTTTCAAACAACACCGAAGTTAGAGGATTTTCTGTTCCACTGCACAATACCTAGATCTGTAAACAGGATCAGTGATGTAAAGAACCTTCTAAAAAGAAAGGCAGGGTACATAAAAAACCATTAGTAGGACATTTAAGTTTGTGGCCTATTAAGACTACATCCTAACATGAAACTGCTGGAAATTCTTGGCTGAAAGTTCTTCAGAAAATGAAATGAAGAAATGATCTGATGGTCAAACCTTCCCCTTTTCTACTTAACGATGCATTCAGATTCCATTGATTTAGTCCCATCTAGCTAATGTTGACCAAACTTGTGTGCAGAAACCATATCCAATTTATTTCATGTCCTGATAAAATGTTCTACCAAGAAATGAAACTAGTTTAGCATAATCCAATCTCTAACTAAATGTAATGAGAGGAAAAAGTTACCAGCTGACAGTAATCTGCTGCTTCAGTAGCTTGTGCAAGAGTAATTTTATATATCAACATAAAGAAAAATATTTGGGACAGTAAACACCTTCTAAAAATTGTAACTACTACCTACACTGTAGCATGCCAGTGTACAGTGTACTCCCTCACTGTCTGAAAAAGACTAGTTCAGGGTCTGATTCAAAGGTCCCTGGAGGTACTAAAGGATATTCTGGAAAATATTTGATCAGGCATTTTCAGCTAAAAGTAAAAATGGTAAAAATGGATAGCTGTAAAATAGCTGATTCTCATTTACTAAAAATATTTGCCATCTACAAAAAATCGTCTAGAGGAACTGACTTGCTTTTTTGTATATTGTAGGCAGACAATTTTCTTAGTTTTATGATTGAATTTTATTTGGAGAGTAAATCTGTAATATGATAATGCCACATGGATTCTGCAAAACTTCATAATGCTGTACTTTCAATGGTATGAACGTATTTTAACAAATACCGTCTTTACTTCCACTGAGTGCTACACACAGCATTACATCTCAAACACTGTGTTTAATAAACAACCTTTTTTGTTGCTACTCTGGGAAAGTTATTATTAGACTCAATACTGCTAACTTTTGAGTCGCACTTGGAGGAAGAGGCCAACATTTTTTCTTAGCAGCCCCATAGTTTGACTTTATTGACAACGTTTTAGTTTTGCTAGATTGATTCAAAAATACTGACATTTGTCTCATTGCAAAAACTTCAGAAAAACAGCCATTCCTGCCATTCTCTTTTTAATTTTCTTATTACTACCAGGACTGCACATAGCCACAAAATTGCTGTTGGCAATTCAGAAGCACATCTTCTCCTGCCATCTGGAGACGTGGAGTGTGCATGAGACAAGGCCATGTTCATGGGTCTACAGTTCTGTTAGCCCCTCCTGATGAATCCATCCTGACTAGCAGAATAAAAAGTGTTGTGATTTGTTTTGTGTTTGAATGTTTTTTAGTAAACTTACATTTGGCTTCAGTTCTGAAAGAAGTAACAGAGAAACCTTTGACCAGACCCTTCTCAGACATGAGATACTGTTCCACTCACTTTAGTGGCATCTATGCTGATTTATACCTGCTTAGGATCTGTTTCAGAGTGTCTGCGTTAACTCCGAGGCAGAATCTGAATCTGTGTTGAGTTCTCCTGGACAATAAAAACTGCAAAATGAACGTAATAAAAAAGACATTGCCATGTGAGAAACGGGTGTTTTGTCTTCTAGCCTCACTCAAAGAAAAATGGCTGTTGTCTTCACACACAAGAAGGTGCTTTCAAAGGTCAAAATGCAATTTACAGAAAATGAACACAGTACAGATTTAAAGTTACATAAATCAAACGACTTTTAAAAATTTAGATTCTTCATGCAGAAAAAGTAATGAAAAGCTCTTTGTAACAAGCTTGCACTAAAAAGTTGGGGTAAAAGAAAGGAATTCAGCCCTGTATCAGCCTGCTAGGAACCTCCTGGTGTATACTCACAGAAGTATATGGCCCACGGAAAACTCACCTTCTTACATTCTCAGTCTCCTTCATATTAAAAGAGGGGACAAAAAATGCCACGAGGCATTTCCTGCCCTCATAAACAGTACATGCTGTGCCAGGTATTTTACAAAGACTTCGCGGTTAGGCTGGCAGCCCAGAAGATGAATCCTTGTTTTCCAGACATTAATTTAGTAGATTATGGCACATTAAAATTGGTTATTTATTTTCTTTATGCTCTGCTAAAAATTAATTGCAATTTGAGAACACATACATACTTTTCTTCAGCCATTTAGCAGAACCATTGCAATGTAACCAGTTACTGTAATTTCACACTACTGGAAAAGCAGGATGCAAATATTGATTCTTGCTATATGAACTGATATTAGCCAGTCTAGCATTTGCTTATGACATCTGGAAGAATGGTATCCTCCTTTGTAGGATTGATACTGTAATCCTGTGGTTTTTTCTTGCTTTAATTATAATGGACAGTCTGTCAAACCGCAAAGATGTAAATACTTAATCTTTACTTTGATCCTTTGATATGGTTCTATCTCAGTAAGCAGATACATTTGCAGTTTCCACTTCCTTTTCAGAGACGATATATCTTTTTTTTTCCTACATTTTAATTAAATATGAAATAGGCTACATAGGAAACTCTTTCCTGAAGTACATTTGTAAACCTGCTAGTTCAGATTATATAAACAGATTTATAGATACAGGCTCATCCGATTTATCTTTAGACATCTAAATGGCAACTAGGACCTCTCTTTATTCAATGTACAAAGTTATATTTTAGGATGGTATGAGTCATGCTCCAGAGGTGACAATCTCGTTCCATTGACCATCAGAGGGAGTGTCATGGTTTCAGTTGGGATAGAGTTAACTTTTTTATTAGCAGCTGATATAGTGCTGTGTTTTGGATTTGGGATGAGAAATACTTTTGATAGCGCACTGGTGTTTTCAGTTGTTGCTAAACTCTGAAGAGCTTTTCTGCTCCTCACACTGCCCTGCCAGTGAGTAGGCTGGAAGGGCACAAGAAGTTGGGAGGAGACACAGCTGGGACAGCTGATCCCAGCTGTCCAAAGGGCTATTCCATGCCATATGATGTCATGCTTAATATATAAATATGGGGGAAGAAGAAGGAAGAGGGGGATGTTCAAAGCTATGGCGTTTGTCTACCCAAGTAACCGTTATGTGTGATGGAGCCCTGCTTTCCTGGAGATGGCTAAACACCTGCTTGCCAATGGGAAGTGGTGAATGAATTCCTTGTTTTGTTTTGCTTGTGTGCACAGCTCTTTCTTTACCTATTAAACTGTCTTTACCTCAACCCATAAGTTTTCTTTCTCACTTTTACTCTCCCGATTCTCCCATTTACTCCCCATCCACACTGGGGGAGTGAGCGAGTGGCTGCATGGTTCTAGGTGCTGTCTGGGGTTAAACCACAACAGGGAGTCACTCAGACTAAGAGAACAAGTGAGAAAAACCTCACGCTTAGTATTCCAGCAAAATGAAATGTGTACTTTCAGGTTTATTGTTGGGCATTCTTTGGACACAGGCTACTTCTGTGACCATGAACAAAAAAAATCATTAAAATCAAGTGATGCGTAATTTCACCACTCTACAGTTTCTGTGGTAAGCATTTTGTAGAAACAATATAGACAACTTTCTCACAATATTTGCAGTTCTTTAACTGAGCGTAAACAGAATGAGTAAGGAAGATTACAAAATATTTCTGATATGTCTACACTTTGGATGCCTTCGTGGAGGCCACTTCTACACATGTATCTACTCTCAAAACAAAAATCTTGCTCCTACTATGTACTTGAGACTTAACGTACAGTCTCAAGAACTGAAGAGCCAAGAGGAGTTCTTGGCACATGACGAGGCATATGGCATTTGAATAGACTGTGCATCTTCAGCAAGTTAAATCTACCTGAAGCATTTGCAGAACCTTAAGTGTAAGGCAGTTTTAAATCTCTACCATGTGGAAACTACACTGAAATAAAACAGTGAGCCTATAATAAGAGTGAGCATTAATAGTTACATTTACACAAGTAAAAGCTGAAGTCAATCTCTTCAATATTCCAAATTATCTGTTGATTTTTTTTATAATAGCTGTTGCATCTTAAAGCACTACTGAGACAACAGGCCAGCTTCATGGGGCAGAAAGAATTCATCAAAAGGGACTGAATAAGCCAAGAATTCTGAGAAGAAAAATTGTTAAAAATGAGAGAGTATGTTGAAAATCCCAGCTATTTTTTCCTCTTATTCTTCTACTGGTCTTCATTGTTTACAGTGAAAAGATATAGTATATGAAACTCTAAAGAATGAAATATGTTAGAAGCAAGCTGCATTTAAGACAAATTAATCATGTCAAAATGTACAGCAGTGTGCTATTAACCCACTTCTGAAGATACTGAAGTCTCTCAGCCTTTGGTCTCCAGGGTCCCATCACATCCAAGAATTATACCAGCAATCTCCTAATGCACACCCTTGTTGTGGCTTATTATTATATGTCTGAGTGCTGTTTCCACATGTTCCCATTTTAAAACTGTCTGACATTTTTGGTTGAGTGCATTGTGGCTAAACATGTGCAGGAACAGTTTTTCCAAAATGATGCATTTAGTTATTTTAAAGTGTTTATTTCTCTGAGTAGCCAAAAGTACTGGTCCATAACCACTACAGGGTGGATTGGGAGGGCTTGCAAAATTGCATTTCAAAAACCAATGAAATGTTAGACTTAGAAAAGTGTGGAAGAACATCTGAAAGCAGTAAGTTCCTTTTTTTTTTTTAGTTTTATTTGTGTTTTTTTATTTGCACTACTGTAATTTGAAAGAGAACCAAAGGGGTTTCTCAAATATTATGAAAAAAAATGTGCTGCAGGATTGAATATCTAAGTGTCAGACTGGGAAAACATTTTTACAACCACATTATAATTCCCTGAAAGATATCAAATGTCTTATTGCTGAGTGGGGGATAACTCAGGTTTTAAAGCAATTCTATTCTGCTTTGCATTGTTGCATCCATGCCTAGAGCTTCAGCACTATTTGAGTGCATAGAAGGGTAAATATATTCGTTCTACATAGCTTGTGGAACTCTTGTGATCTGAATGGAAAAGAGCCTTTGACTTTTGGGCAATTTTATTTTATACTCCTTTCATGTTCTAAGGCAGCTTTGTTCAGCACTTTGAGAATGGAATGTTTGTCTTCATATTTTTCATCTTCTTTTCTTACCTTTTCCAATTTTTTCACCCATTTAGGCTCTTCATAGCCATTAGGCTATTCAAAGGCTCTCTTTCTATTAGAAATCAAGAAGAACTGACAGTCAATAATAATTCCTATAAAATGTCTCTGCATCTATTTCTCACTTCTATCCTTAACCTTCTTCCTTACTGCCATTTCACTTCAGGCTGTTTAATTCCATCCAATTCTTACTCTCATTTTTCAACATTTCTTTACTTAAATGCAAAGGCTCCCATTTCCTCCCCTTTAATCTTACTTTCAGTCCTTGCTGCAACCAAGTTAAATTTGGATTGCTCACTTCCTCACCTACCCCACTTTATGGAGTTGCTTGCAAAGCTGTAGTTACGTTGTCAGATGCAAATGCCTCACAGTCATTCCATTGAAGTTGCAGTATTATCAGTTGAGAACATTGCTGAACTACTGTGGATCCAGACCATGCCAGATCATAGCAATTGTTTACCACTAAAAAAATGCATGCACCAAAACACAACCCATAACCAGACTATTCTTTGGTTTAAAAATGGAGTATCCTCTATCCTTCTGCTTACCTAGGCATGGTCTTCATATCATCTCCCTGTAGAATTGACAGCTGACCCACAAGAGACATATATGAAAGAAGATTGTAATCAGTATATTTATGGCCATTTCTCAGTCCATAAAAACTTAAAAGAGCACCACTCAATTCAGTGTATGTTGGTTGATTCACAGTTCTGCAGGATTTGGCCAGTCCACATAGGACTGGAAAAAGTGATTGGTTTTTGTGCAATAAAAAAGCAGTGCAACATTAAATTTCTAAAGAAATTATTTAAAGTTGCACTTAATTTGCCTGAAAATATAAACAAACAAGCATAGGAATAGAAAAGGCTTTTACTTGTAGTATTAATATCTCTTGGTCATGGTTAAATGTTTTAAACAAAGTACTATAATACTTTCATTCTATTCTGATCTATTACAACTACAAAATCTACCTGCTGTCTTAAAAAATGAGTCAATACTAAAAAGCAGGCATCATTCTATGAACATTGGTCAAGCAAGTAACAATGTATCCCAAAATCAGAATTCCACATATACTGGAGAACATCCCAAGTAGTTTCCTGAAACTGACCAGCTTCAAGAAGAAAATTATTCAGATAACGGAAAGACATGAATAGTGTTCAGGTCTGTACATGCGAATATATTTACATATAGTATTTATGATTCAAGATTCACACCCTGGGGCAAAATTGTCACCACTGTTATAGAAACCTACAGATACAGTCTGAAAGGCCTGGGAGGGAATTCTAGTCTATGCCCCTGCCTAAATCAGAATCCATTCCTCCCTTTATCATTCCTGAATGATGCCTTTTGGACCCAATTTTTAAAGCGTTCAGTAATGGAGATCCCAGAATTATCTCCAAAAAATCTGCTTTAGAATTTATCTGTCTTTAGAAACTGCGGGATTTCTTTTTCCACTTTACCTTAAATATCCCATACTGTTGCACAAACATATCTACTTAAGAAAATAATTTTATTTTCTTGCTTTTAGTAACCTCTCACATTTTTAAAGAATGTAATCATGTATTTCTGCCTTCTCTTGTATCTTAAAATTGCTTTGGTAAATTCAGGTGCCTCTATCTTGTTAAACAGTTAATTATGTTGGCCAAACTTAAACTTTCCAGCTAGAGTATGACAGAGGCACTCCATACAGGTCCCTGAAAATTATTTGATAACATTCTCAAACATATTGATAAAAATTATTGCCTTTATTGAAAAAAACTTAAAAAAAAAAGGGGGCTATATATTACATTGCAAAGAGAAAAACTTTGCAGGCTGATATGATGCGGGTCCCCCAAAACTGCACAGCAGATGGTCTGCAAAATGTCTACCTAACACTGAAGCTATTGAAGCAAAGGATAATGTTACTGCTTTTGGAATGACAAGGCAGGTTTTTGCCTAAATTAAATTGCTGGATGATTCACTGCTAGGTTTATATCACATGTAATAATTTCATTTCTTAGGCTTGGCTAAATTAAAAGCTAAATATCGTGAAGCGGCTTTAAGGGGTCTTCCGCTTGCATAGAAATTTAACATTAAAGCAAGAAATTTATTTCAGTTTCAACACACCTTATTATCTAAGGTTTTAGCTAATAAAACCTACTAGCTTAATAATATACGAAAGGACAAACGCATCATTTCCACGAATTTCTAATTGAGTACTTACTTCTATCACTGTATATCCTACCTCTCGCTGTAGAAGGAGAAAAACACAGACTGAAAACAGAAAAAAAGAACCAATTTGCAACCCAAAATAACAGAGCCTGAGTGGGAATGGAAAAGGTTAAGACACAAAAAAATTAAGTTGGTAACCATTATTGCATCTGCAGCCAGACAGTGTTCAGTACTCACTGGCAAGTCTTGACGTTACAGACAGTATAACCAAGATCAACGAGTCCAGTACTTTGTGTTTTGTGAAGGGATGGAATTTATTTTATTCAATTGTGAGCCCACTCAAACATTGCGGTTATCAAGTTTGTTTTCTTTCTAGGAGAATGACAGAGGGAGGCAATTCTACTATAAAAGTGAATTAAAAATGACTCACAGAAAACAGCAGAACAAGAAAACAAATATAAAAAGACAGAGAGCAAAGAAAGAACAAAGAAATTTCAAATGGAAAGCAAATAGGTGGAAGAAAAACGACAGGAGGAAGCATCTGTTTTTGCTATCCCTGTGATGTCACACAGCCTATAAAAAGCCCAGGATTATTTTTATTTTAGCTAAAAAACACTCACATATTTTTAGCAGTAAGTTTTTTATGCACTTTTTAAAGAGCCTAAGTTTTCAGTGCTTACTACCTCAACTGCTCTAAGATACAAGTAGTACAAGTGTACCTCTTCCTTTGCCAAAGCTTTATACATTTGAACATTGGGTCCATACAACTGAAGTCACTTTGTAGCTTAATTTGGAAATCTTTTTTTGGTTTTGGCATATAATCAAGAAGCTGAAGCTACAGAGACTGATGTAAGGCTGTGCCTGAGCCACCTGCTTCCCACTGTTTGGAGTTTTATAAAAAGGAGAAGTGTGATTTCAGAGTCACAGTGCAGAACTACACCAAGTTCCAAAATATGTCATAAATTATGATTCAAGACTGCTTGTGCTAGTACAGATGATAAGTTAATACACAAAATTTCCAAAAGCAAATTGCTCAGTTTTAAATGATCTGTCTTACTGACAGGGTCTTAAAGGATGAGTTGCCAAAAATCTACACTGGGTAGAAAACAGGCTATAGTACACCTGATGGATACAAGAAGCCGGTCTGCTCAAACGTGTCACTGCTCTATGTGAGCATCTTTTAGCCATGCACTAAGAAACATGTCTGTTCTCCTGCTTCTCCTAGCTGAGCTGTGGATCATCTAGGTTTGGAATTGTTTGTGTGTTACCATATCATACACATGTGTATACATCTTGGTCAGTGCTAGAAAAGTCAAGGTCAAAAAAAGATGTCTTACATTTAAATTACATGGCACTGAATTTTTTGATGGTTTTTAGATCATAGCACATTTTTGATCTTACAGACACATTTCCTGCACAAAAGAGACCTGGCACAAAAGAATTTCTTATAATTATGTTCTTTGTCCTGGAGATTTTGGAGGTCATCAACTACCCTAGCCCAGACAAGCATAATGTGATAGCTAGAGAAGCACAGAGACCACTCCCCAAAGGCAACTCACAGGTCACTGCTCTATTTTTAGGGTAAAGAGAGTTTGCTAGTATAGACAGGAGTCACACCATGCAGACTGTGGACACTCTCAGTGCCTGGAAACATACCACTAAATGGCAAGGGATGAAGGGAGAGGTACAGGGATCTGGCAATCATGAAGTGGAATCACAGACATTTGGCTGTCATGCCAGTCTGCAAAACACCCTTGCTATAAGTTCACCAGTTACTGGAAAAAGGGTATCTGAGAGAAATTAGTATATCAAGCTCAAGAAATACAGCAGTTATAATTGATGCACTCATCACCTGAAAACAAAATACCTTTTTTTCCCCCTTAAAAAGCTTTTTTTTTTCAACTGTAAATGAAGAAAAGGAAGTTTCACAACTGAAAAACAGAGATGTAATTAATTTGCCATGTACAGCAGCTGACTTTGGCACCGCACCTCTGCAAAACTAGACCAGAAGAATGACTGTAGAAGCAGTAATATTTTACAATGCCTGATTTCACACATTAGAAAATCCTTAGTGATTTTTACTGACTTTCTCACACCTTATACATAAATTGAGTATAAACACATCATCAGGATTAGATATGAATTGATGATAACTGACCAATTTTAATTGATGGCCATAAGGCAAACTAAAGCAAAAGTCATTAAATATGAAAAATAGAGAGCAGAGATAAAAAAGAAAGAAAAGGAACACAAACTCATTGCTCTAGGTGATATGTGACTTGGGACTTCCATCCAAAAAAATAAACAGAGGTTATTTTTTAGCCCTATTTTCACATCTAAAAAACTTTGTTCCTTTCCAATTTTTGTTGCATAGCTCTGCAAAATATTACAGAAACAGAAAAAGTATAAATATATATATAGATGCACTCACTCCTCTGGAAATAGCAGCTCAGATCAGATAAAGCAGCAGTAAATCCAAACTGCCACCTAAAATATGAACTTTTTCAAACCTTAAGAGGTTTAGGTGACAGGCTTGCTAATCTGTTTTTTATTGTTGTATATTTCTAAAATTCTTAGGTCTTCTTAGGTCTCATTCTAAAAATCACATGAAGACAGGCATTCTCCAAAGGTTTTGCATGTCTTTGATTCTGGACAGACAGACAAAAATAACTTCTTTCCTTGTGATCTATTAGCACATCTGATTTTAATATTTTTCGAGTTTGGTTTTAGCTTAAATCAGAAAATACAAAGATTTCAGAACACACAAGCCTTTTTGTTATTTTAGGTATTCTTTCTCTGCTAATCAATACAGTACCCCAGGTGCTTTTAACACTAAATATATCCGCCAAGTATTCTAAATATAAGATTCTCTGTCTTTTGCCCTTTACCAGAAAAAAAACAGACAGAAGTGGATACACTTCATAAGACGTAAGGTAAAATGCAAGTGAACATAGTGCTTTTGTTCTCTGTCAAGAGAGTCCTGCAATACCTGCAATATTCTAGCTTTTGGTCTCATTTTCTCATAAATGTGGCCAATACTCTGAGGTGTCCTGACTCTCAGCCCAGTGCTATAACCATGCCTGTAACAACTTACTCTCAGAGAGTATGTACGTATATGTATATATGTGATGGTTATAACATACAAATCCATCTCAAAAGCCATTGATATGCCACTTGTAGCTCACTTATCAGATACTAAAAAGTAATGGTTTTGCAAAAAAGTTATGGGTTTTACATTTTAACGACCATAGTCCTCAACTAAGGTAAATCAGCATACCTCTAAATCAGAATTTCACTGATTTACACTGGCTAAAGTCTACTCTAAATGCTTGTAAAAGGCACTCTATATTCAAAACAGCTTATTTTATATCAGTGCTATATTCCATCAATGAACTTAACAGTAATTTCTATTCTCCTAAGCACAATTACAGTCATTAATAAAATCACCATGACTTATGAGGATTCTTAATAAATAGAGTTCTATAGTTAGATGCTTTGCTCTATTTGCAAACTGCTCCTCATATTGTCTAAAATTCATGCCTTGTGTAACTTATGTAGGAGGTCAGATTCTAGCTTTAATTTCTTCTTTCCTGTGTTGTCTCTATTGATGGATAGTTTTCTTACTTAGCTGGGAATTTGAAAAAGGAGTTTTCCTGTGAGGCCCAAGCAGGAACCAGTATTAATCCACATAAGAAAAACCAACATAACAAAAAGAAAAAGTGAAAGGAGTTGTAACAGACACTGACAATTTATGGGATAGGCCCAAGCCTTTGTCTTTTTTCCCTTCAGAAGTGAGGCAATTAATAGTCACCCCGGAGTATTACTTATAATTTTCTCCCTGTGGCTGTGCATAAAGACAGTGGAAGAGGAAGCCAATTCCTTTTGGGCTGCCCCAGAACAGATCCATAGTCTGGAATTCCAATAGCAGAAAAACACTGGAGTGATTATGGACTATAACTATACCCGGTTTTGACATTTTTTAAGGAAATTATACTATACTAGAGTTTGTACAGAAAGGTCTTGTTTGCTGAGACAGTTAAAAACACTTCAGTCTGGATATCCACTGCTGGGCATGCAGCAAACTAAGAGAAACACACATAACTATTTGCAAAAGCTTTAAAAAATTACAATTTTTAAACTACACAATGAAGTAGAAAAAAAGAAATCATGGTCGAACATGTTTCCAGGGTTTGTCTGTCTACTTTAGTTCAGAACCAAGATAATGGCATTAAAGAGAAAAGCATTGAAAAGGGAGGGATTAAACTTAGATTTATATGGTCTAGATTCTAGTTCTAAAAAAAATATCATTAGCTCACCAATCAACTCACAACAATGAACTCTGCAGACAAGGGCAGCTCTGATACATAGTTCAACAAGGCCAAGTGCAAGGTCCTGAACCTGGGTCATGGCAATCCCAGGCACAAATACAGGCTGTGTGGAGAATGGCTTGAGAGGAGCCCTGAGGAGAAGGACTTGGGGGTGCTGGTGGACGAGAAGCTCAACATGAGCAGGCAATGTGCACTTGCAGCCCAGAAAGCCAACCGCATCCTGGGCTACAATAAAAGAAGCGTGGCCAGCAGGTCAAGGGAGGTGATTCTGCCCCTCCACTCTGCTCTGGTGAGACCCCACCTGGAGTACTGCATCCAGCTCTGGAACCCTCAGCACAAGAAGGACATGGACCTGTTGGAACGGGCCCAGTGAATCTCCACGAAGATGATCAGAGGGGTGGAGCACCTATGCTACGAGGACAGGCTGAGAGAGTTGGGGTTGTTCAACCTGGAGAAGAGAAGGCTCCGAGGAGACCTTACAGCAGTCTTCCAGTACCTAAAGGGGGCCTACAGGAAGGATGGGGAGGGACTCTTTATCAGGCAGTGTAATGATAGGACATGGGCTAACAGCCTCAAATTGAAAGAGGGTAGATTTAGATTGGATATCAGGAAGAAATTCATTACTGTAAGGGTGGTGAGGCACTGGAACAGGTTGCCCAGGGAAGTTGTCAATCCCCCATTCGCGGAGGTGTTGAAGGCCAGGCTGGATGGGGCTTTGAGCAGCCTGGTCTAGTGGGAGGTGTCCCTGCCCATGCAGGGGGGTTGGAACTAGATGGTCTTTAAGGTCCCTTCCAACCCAAACCATTCTGTGATTCTGTGATTCTGTGATTTTTAAAAGTACCAATATCTTGACATTAAATTCACTGGCACTTTTTAGTTGATATTATTAACTATGGAATAAAGAACAAACAAGGATTTGATCATCGCTACCTGTTATGTGTAGCTTTTATTAACATATGTAAATACAGCTTCAAAGTCATATTAAAAAGTAAGCTTTTACTAGGGAATTGCCAGATTATGTCCAAATCAAAAGTTTATTTTCTGTTTTGCACTATTGGTTGTCACTTCCTCAGTCATGGAGCCAGGTAGGGGAGTCAAAGGAGTAGGTGAAAAAATTGTTTTTTCTTTAAGAATCATATTTATTTTAGTATTTGTACCTTCACAAAAAAACCTTCAACACCTAAAATCAGAAGACTCAAGCAGCAGAAGATGTAAAATACCAGAAGGCATTTTATTACATCGTATGATTTTCAAAACAATCATATATTTTAGTGAGACAGAATTTAGGAGTTTTGAGTTTCTGAAAGAATAGTGTATATCCAATTGCTGCATGAATGGTGTCTGGGGTAATGAAACAGAAATCCAAGTGGAACAGGAGCTATATTTTTTCTCCTCTGAAGTGACTCAAACTCTTGCTAATGCAACTGAAGATGCCATATTGAAATGAAACTTCAGAGTCAGTGCTAGAATTCCAGGCATCCATATAATTATTCTGTATTCCAAGTGCTTTTTTAAAGGAAAAGCAGTAACAAGAATAAGCAAGAAAACGGAGATCTATGTCCCAGACAAAAGCCATTTCCTTATAATTTTAAAAGTGAAATGCTAGGTTTTGAAGTTATGTGATTGAAGACAGAAAGAAATTAATCTGCTTTAGAAGAAAAGAATTTGTCCTTAATTTCATGATCACATACAATCTGTGCATTCAGCAAATGACAAAACTGACAAAGGATAACACAATAGGAAGGATGATTTCCTTGCATCCTGGCACTTGGGTGACCTGAACATAATTTATAATTTGGAGTTTCTATGTTACCAAAGGCAATTATCACACAACTCTCTTTGCCCCAGTTTTCGCCAAAAATATGAAGCAATACCTCCAAATTTCACAGAAGCTTTCTGAGGACACAAGTCATTCACATGAAACGTTCTGACACTACAAAACTGAAGGCTATGTACCTTGTTTGCCATTACAGTGAAAGGATGTAAAGGTCATTTATTTGTCAGGGACTGAATCAGTGGCTATGTATCAATAGCACACTGGTATGTCATGATGACAAGCCACTTTTTTATTAGTCTTCTAAAACAAGAGATAAATGACTAAAACAAGAGCCTCTGAAGCGATTCCTGTGTCTTCTGACATAAAAAAATATCCATAACCAGTATGATCTTGTTAGAGCACAACACAAGTCCTTAAAGCCAGAATCCCCTGAGCCCGCAAATTAGGAGCTTTAACAGTACTCCAGTAAGAAAGTGCTGGTCTTATTGGAAAGTTCAGAGAGGGCTCATAATACTTCCTTTTAGTGCTTTGCACCAATTTGTCCAGAATAGCCTGACTTACTGACTTAGTACAAATAAAGCTTTGTCTTTCTAACCTGCTAGGCAAGTGCCAAAATGTACAACCTATTCAAAATCAAAATGAAATAGGTAAAAGCAGCATGGTTTTAGATTTATTTGCTATTGACTTGTTTAGGTCACATCCTCTCCCTTGCTCTTATTCTGTATCTTCTTACAATCCAAAGTTAAAATGAGTTATGCAAACTTTGAGGCTGCTCCATGTATCAGAGACTCTTCAAAAACAGCAGAAATCTGCCCTGTGTCTCTGTTGGCCGGCATAGGATTGGAAAGACAAATGTTGTCATAACCTCCACCCACTGGAATCTGGTTGTTGGTTTAGTTAACACATCCTCTGGCTATTTGAACTGGTCACTTAAGAAGTTAACAGTAAGTCAAGTTGTCATGCATTCCTTATTAGTCATTTCCTCCCACAGCTGGATCTTCTGCATTCATGTTTACAAATTGGCTAAAATTTTGTTTGTAGTTTGAGGAGGAACTGAAGACATTAGAGGAGTGTCTACTGTTCAACTCTGCAAACGTAGATTTCGGTTCCCCCATGCAAGCAAACTCCACCAATTTGCTGTTTGCCTGCTGTCTTACTTCTGCTAAGTTACATGGGGGTTTCAGTATCTCTTCCTTTTTTTTTTTTTTTTTTTGGGGTGGGTGAGGAGCAAGTTGAGGGGTGGACACACATGGCACATCCTCGATCCATTATATGTAAAGTACCCAAGCAGGAATCTCAGCTATTTTCAGTGAAGGAAATGCTTGAGTTATTTGATGTAGTTTTTGCTGGACGTGGTAGCACTGACCGGTTATGTTTGTTCATACAAAGAAAGATGCACATATAATGACTTTTTTTGTCTTAATGCAACAGCTGTTTCTGGGCAGAACTTCCAGCTATCTGGGCAACTGTTGAGACTGTCAGTCAATATAACTGCTTGCTTTTGGTTACTTTCACAGAAGTGAATAAAAATTCTACCTTTAGGAACTTCTTCAGCTTACTGAATGTAGAACAGGCAGCATATGAAAGCAGGCAAAACGGGCATGATATAAAGGAGGAATCTGGGAAAGTTCTAGTCAAATCCAGCCCATTGTCAATTTTGTTTCTCTTGATATACTGCATTTCTTGGCAAAATTAGTCTTTCTCTTCTGTCTAAAGAGTTACCTAAAATGTGCCCCTATCCTGCCATATCTGACTAGCATGTCCATCTTTTCCACAAAGAACTTTGGTCATTAAACACAGAAGGCTTCATCTATCAAATCTTTTTTTTTTTCCATCAAGTGTTCTTACTGGACCTATCTGGTTTTTTGACATAGAAAAAAATTGAATTCTCTTAAGAATTGCCTGGAGAGAATGTAAAACTGCCCGGAGAAAAGTAGAATACACTTGCATTAAAACAAAAGTAGAATCAAATAATAATGTCCCACAGGTAAATTTTGTTAATCTATTCAGAAAGACATACAGCTTAGGCATCAGTCAGAACATTTTTATAAATACAGCCTCTAAATATTTAAAGTCATTCTTTAGAAATAACTACTATTTAATCATCATCTTTTTGGACGAGCATTTGTATTTGACTTTTATTTTTTATGACATCCCATTCCCAAGAGATTAATAAATAGAATACACCAACTGTGAATGTCAAACATGTCTACTGAGTTGGAACAACTGAATCTGACTCTCACCTATTTTTTAGAATAGTTAGCCATATATTGCTTTATGACTTTAGCTGTAGATAGAAATGCCAAGACTGACTGGTAGTAAATTGGGTACCCTGAGACTGAGGAATCCAAGCATATCATCCATGAGTGGAAAGTCTGACAAATGCTCAGATTTTACAGCACTTGTTTATACAAAAGGAAACTGTGGTAGAATCAGGACCAGTTCTCCAGGGCAGCATCCCAGTGCTTAAGCTGTACAACAATCCTTTTTCCCTACAGTCCTCCCAGTCCCATCATTCAATGATAATAGACTTCTTATTAACAGATTCTATAAGCAACCTAAGAGATGCACACTAACTCACATCGCTGCCCAACCATTACGTATCTCCAAGGTCAGGACCCCCCCAAGAACAAATTGAAGATAAAGCTTCTCTAACTATCATGGGGAAATTTCATTGATTGACTATGCTTTAACATGAACATAATTACTTTATGTTAAAGCTTCTCAAAAGGTTTCTTCCACAAGAGTCGAAAGCACTGCCAATTTTACAGTGAGAGCCAACTGACAGTTATGGGCCACGAAGATGAAAAATCTTTCATGGAAGTTTTCGAAAATGGTGAAGAGTCTTATATAACATTTAATGTATTTACTACCAGGCCTCTTTAGTCTTTTCTAACAAATAAGAGGTCTGATGCAAAATAATTCCATTACTTGTAATGTCAGAGCTTCAGCAAAATAGATGCCAGTTTCATTTGTGAATATTATGAGGAGGTAAGTACATTTTTCAACAGCATCTGTTTGCACTGTCAGGAGTACAACTTTTTTCCCAGAGTTCATCTCACAGCAGCCATTTTCTTAGTTCCAGATGAGACTTGTCTTGAACTAATCAAATATCCATTATACAGCTATTCCTCCGTCTATATGAAGACAGATTAACTGCTCGACACTGAATGTTTTCTTGTGTGCTTTTTGCCAGTAACTAAATGTCACAGCAGAAAAATGTGTCTATTTGCACTAAGAAGTTACTTACCTTGACAACAGAGGGTTACACTTACACACAGGAGACCCATTTTGTTCAGATTCACATTTTTGCTAATGATTTCACAACCGCTGCTGCCGCTGCTGCTGCTGTGATTAAGCAGTTACCTTTCTTGCGATCCACTGTACTCTTAGGCTTATTTCCAGTAACTAACACAAACTGAGTCATGAGATGTACTTGGCCAGCAGATGGAAACAAGCAAAAGGAGGAGGGAGATATGGCTTCCAATGCTTTGTTTATGAGAACATCCTTCCTGTCATCAATATCCGCATTCCATTAACGTATGGTTTCAATTGCCTTTGCGATGTGGTTCAAGCACTATAGTCAAAGCATATATGCTCCAGTCAAGCACATTTCACTTTGTATTTAATCAAGTAAGAAGGGATACTATAGCAGTTTCTGTGAAAGCTCTAGCTGCTTACTAACCTGCTGCTCCTAATCATTCTCAATGGTACTGCAAAGATTTTTCCATTACTTAAAAGCAAATTCCACCTCTGAAAAAATACTAAGGATAATATACATGAAAAATAAGATGCACTCCCAAATGGTTGTGGTTCTAGTTATTTATCTAGTTGTTTAAAATTTACGTGATTTAAACTAGGATTCCATCAAAAAATTTGTTTGAAGGAGCAAGAAATGAGAAAGCAAGCCTGAAAGAGAACTACTAATCATTAATAAATCAAAACCTCTCTATATATTCCTTCATTTCCATAGCATATAGACTGTATCTAGGTTCATGGCCTGAGAAGAGCCTTAGGAAAATGTTTGGAATGTGAACTGAAATTGCAACGGAACTGAGGAATCTATTAAGAAGATATTTGACGAGTATGAGCTATACTTTTTCTTGAATTGCGGAGGGTCAGCTAGGATTCTAGGTTCTAGGTTAGCTAGGGTCCCATTGGCTCTGATACAAGTGTAAGTACATGATATACATGCAGACACTATATGTAACACCTAAATGTAGATGTCTCTATCTGCAAGATGTATTCTACATTAAAGGTCTGAAGACACAACTTTAATTCACCTGGAGATGCATTATGTCCATGTCTTCTATTAAAGTCAGGAAACTGATGCCTGTAAAATTGTAATGACATTTACATACCCTGCCCAGGAATACTGGCAAAGTTTACTGCTTGTATTAATTCCCAACATTAAGAAGGTGCTCTCTGGTCAAGCAGTCTTAGATATTTCTGCAGAGCACTGCATCATCACATGCATATGTAACTCTGACAGCAAATAAGAGCTGAATCAGAACCAGGGACTGGATCTGCTAGATTTTTTTCTGTGGCTTGAGTTTATGACATTGGAAGAGCCGATGGTCAAAGAAATAAAATCACCTTAATCTGCAGCTCTAGCCTCTCTTCTAACAATTATACATTCTTGACTAGTGTGCAAAATTTCCAGTAGACAATTAATCATAATGGGTATTATCACTAAATGAGTTATTCCTGAACATTGCATTAAATCTGTAACTATGTGTGAATCCATTAGGTTGCCAAAAAACAGCCGCTGGCAACAGATGCCATAAATTCTTCTGTGGAAAAAGGCTTGATATGATCCAAATAGTAGCCAATTTCTCTTATGATGATGGGAATTACTGAAGACATGGGACAAGTTTTATATTGGAAGGGATAGTATCATGCCACCTGTACCAGGGGTCCATCTCTAACTCCTGTTATCTTTTATGAGCCTTCCTGTGACTTCTCCTGGATAATTTGTGTCTTGCTAAAGGGATATAGAACAGGATCAGACTATCAGTTTTGCAGAACCAGTAGTTACAATATAGAAACTGCACCTAGATTCTGCATTTCCATTTTCAGTGTTTACAGCAGGTGCTATGTCTAACTTAAATCTATTTGTGAGAATTTCTTACATGTTTGTTAAAATGCCTTCTATAGTAAATATTTAAGACTGATCTATTTCTCATTCTTTAGAAATGAATAGAACTAAGGTAAAATCATTGGCTTCAGTGGAATTACTCCTGATTCACAAACCTGACTGCTCTTCCCAACTTTCTCATGAAAACCTGCCTAATGACTGCTGGAAAAGGGTCTGAAATACTGCAACTTCCGTATTCTTATGAGTAAAATCTCAAAGTAATTTAGAATAGGCTAGAATACCTACAACGATCATCTAGTCCCACTGCCTGACCAAGTAAGGGCTGACCAAAGGTTAAAGCATGTTATTGAGGGCATTGTCCAATTGCCCCTGAAACACTGACAGGCTTGGGGCATTGACCACCCCTCTAGGAAGCCTATTGCAGTGTTTGACCACCCTCTTGGTAAAGAAATGCTTCCTAATGTCCAGTCTAACCCGCCCCTGGTGCAGCTTTTAACCATTCCCACATGTTCTTCTGTCACTGGGAGAAGAATTCAGTGCCTCCCTCTCCATGTCCCCTCCTCAGAAAGCTGTAGAGATCAGTGAGGCCAGCCCCCAGTCTCCTTTTATCTATGCAAGACAAGCCCAAAGCCTTTAGCTGCTTCTCATAGGGCATTCCTTCCAGCCCTTTCACCAGCTTTGTTGACCTCCTCTGGATGCATTCAAGGACCTTCACATCCTTCTTAAATTGGAGACCCAGTACTTCACATGATATTCAATGTGAGGCTGCACCAATCCTGTATACAGTGGGATAATCACCTCTTTTGATCGGCTGGGTATACTGTGTTTTATGCACCCCAGGATGCGGTTTGTCCTCTTGGCTGCCAGGTGTCGTGGTTTAACGCCAGTTAGTAACTAGGACCACACAGTCACTTGTGCAGTTCTCACCCTTTCCCCCAGCAGAGGGAGAAAAAGAGGGGAAAGGGAAAGGAAAAAAAACTTGTGGATTGAGACAAAGACAGTTTAATAGAACAATAGCAGAAAATGAAAATGAAAATAATGAAAATGAAATGAAAATAATGAAAATGAAAATGAAAGTACTAGTAATGGTAATAGTAATGGTAGTAGTAGTAATAACAACACAAGTAACTCTCACCACCATGAATTTGCACCTGCCTGAAAAGTGATTGCGGATTCCCCACACCCCAGCCAACTCCCATTTATATACTGAGCATGACGTCTATGTCATGGAATATTCCCTTGGCTATTCCATTGTTCTGTCTGTGCTCCTTCTCAGCTTCTATGGGAAGTGCAAAAGAGTCCTTGAAAAGTACCATCACCTAGCAAGAACTAAAACAATATGCATTATTAGTATTCCTTTCACAGCAACCACTGGAAAGACAACTCATTCCCAGCTGAAACCAGGACATCAGGGCTTACTGCTGACTCATATTGAGCCTGCTGCTGACAAGCACTCCCAGATCCCTTTCTGCAGGGCTGTTTTCCAGTCACTGCTCTCCCAATTTATACTCGTGCCCAGCATTACTCCATCCCATGTGCAGAATCCAACATCTGGACTTGTTAAATTTCATCCCATTAATCATAGCCCAATGCTCCAAATTATTTAGATCCCTCTGCAAGGCTTCTTGTCTGCAAGGCTCTCAAGAACTTTGGTAGATGATAGACACATTGAATGCCTCAGCTGTTTCTTCATCCCTTTTAGTCAGATGACCATCTTCAATAAGTATTGGTCCAATGTTTTCTTTAGACCTCCTCTTGCTATTAACATACTTTAAAAAGTCCTTCTTGTTATCTGTCAAAATACCGGCCAGTTTCAGCTCTAATTGAGCTTTAGGCCCTTCATGTCTGCTCCCTGCATATACAAACCACAGCTCTGTAAGCTTCCTGCAAAGCCTGAGATTGTTTCCAGAGATCATACAATTTCCTTTTCCTCTTGAGCTCCACAAGAACTTCCATGTTCAGCCAAGGTGGTCTTCTGCCCCGCTTGCTTGATTTATGACACAGTGGAATTGCCTGCTCCTGTGCTTTTAAAAGGAGGTTCTTAATGACTGGCCAGCACTCATGGACTCCTAAGTCCTCAAAAGCAGATTCCCAAGGTTATCTGATAAGTAGCTCCCTGAATAGCTTAAAGTTTTCTCTCCTAAAGTCCAAGGTAGCAACCCTGATCTCCTTTTTTCTCATTACGCTGAAAATTTTAAACTCAACCATTTCATGATCACTGTGGCCAAGACAACCATTTACCATCACATCCCCCACGAGTCCTTCTCTATTAACAAATAGCAAGTCTAGGAGGGCATTTTTCCTAATTATCTCACTGAGTACCTGTGACAAGAATTTACCTCTTACAAACTTCAAGAACTTGAATAAACAGACATAAAAAGAGGGGAAAAATTATGTTCCCATTTACTAAGTTCAGTTGTTGAAGAGAATCAAGCATTCTGGAATATAGACAAAGCTGCTTTAAATAAGCATGTCATCTGAAAGTTTATTGTGGGCAAAATAGCTATCATTTCCTGGAGTGGAGCCTAACTTCACGCTAATAAAAGTGACTCCAATACTATGAGAAAAAAATGGAGGTTGGAAATTAAAAAAACAAACATTTGACCACATTTCAATCTTGCGGTGCAGGAAGTGATGGGGAGACACAAAATTACCTGAAATCCTGCCAAAGCTTGCAGAGGATCTGTCTGTTCCTAAAGAACAGGGTGTGCCTCAAAACCATTGCATGGTTCCTGTAGTCACCAAACAATGTATTTCATTAATATGAACAAGGTATTCAGGGGTGGGGGGTGCTATTTCCACAGTTGGGATTATAGCAACTGACTCCTAAACAAAATGTTCCAGCAACATGCGTCACAACTAAGAATTTGTAATTGATAAAATTTATGAGGATGTATCATTTTCTATTAATTCTTACGCTTCTCTATGCACTGCTGAAAACACGTATCTGTTCCCCTGCAGGAATTCAGACGTTGTGACTCAAATACCAAAGTCAACATAAAGGAGCTGCATTCCTAAATTGTTTCTATTACTTTGAATATTGATTATGTTCCTAGTGGTAGTAGCAGTTACAATTCCTCAAAATAGGTCTTAGTTTATATACATAGGGAAAAAAAAAAAATTTGTTTTAAAAATTCATAATACTTTTACTGGAACAAATCTTGCTTCTGACCCTGTGAAATCTCCCTGACAGCACTGGAAGTAATGTAAGTTCATTTCATGGGAGCAGGGGGTTATGGGCACCAGGATACTGACATCAGGACACAGAAATTAGGACTTCATGGACCAGAGTTTGTGGAGGGCCAGGCAGCAAGTCGTGGGGTTATGTATAATACTCAGCATCAAAACCAGGGGAGGAAAACAGCTGCTGGAACTACTGCAGCTTCAGGGCTTCTTTTCACACAGCCTATTATTTGGAAAGAACTAATTTGAGATAATAGAGTACAACTGGCCTCTGAGGGATTTTGTAGATTTGTAAATGAATGCTATTTCATACCCGTAACTAAAGTCCTTATTGCTTGTAGTCCAGCAGGCTAGCTGAGAAAATCATACAGTAAGCAAGGCAAATTAAAGTGGACATGACCTTTACTCCAGTTTTTGCACTACAAGAGAACTGTGGAATGAAAGGCTGAACCTAACAAATGCTAATTCCCATAGAATTTTTTTCTGTTTTCCAGAATTGTGACAAAAAAATAAAAGATATGAACACTGGGATGCACTGGTAGAAGGAAGAAGGCAAAAAAAGTTATAGCAGAAAAATACAACCATTCATAAGAAGTTCCTGGACAACAGCATGATAACGAAGTAGTCAAATGAGTTATGTCTCTCTAGTACCTGTAAGAGCTGGCCCAAAGAATCCACAGTCAGATGTTGTGTCAATAGGGAATCACCTAAAGAAGACCATATTAATGGATCTACAACTAATAATGCAAACACACTTTGTGATTGTGAATCAACAAAAGGGGAAACTAATTAATTATCCCTCAAATAAGTCTTTCAGTCCTCCTACTAAAAATAAAGCCTAATACAGTGCAAGCAATACAGTCAGTAGCACTCACCAGATGACACAAAAGCTCTATTCAGAAATTAAAAAAAAAAAAGAGTGAAAGAACATTATGTGTTCAAGGGGAGATTCAAACCAAAAGCCACGAGAACTATGAAAAATAACTCTGGTAACACTAAGTGATGAACAACTCATTATTAATATTGAGCAATGAACTGAACAGGAACACTGGCAGTATCCACTCCAAACTTCTTTCTTTTGCTGAGAACTTGGATATTACACACAGACATCCAGGTCACTGGTCAATGCTCACTGACTTTTATAGACTGCTTTGAGAGCGGTAACAGGTTCTTTTCTGCCATATGCTAGCTTAGTGGTGATCTTACTTTTCTCTCCTTTTTCTGCCCTCCCTCAGGCAACATGCTAACAGACAGAGTATCTTTCAGACAGAGCCAGAGGAGCGCACTGGAGGCTGGTCACAGACTAAGCCATCCTCCATCACTTGTGAAAAAAATATCAACATTAGCAACTGAGACAAATGGCTTGGTTAGGAAGGTACTGAACTAAGAACCAAAAATTCTGAACACAATTAACAAATCAATATGGGAGTTCTGAGGAGATTAATTAATTATATACTGTGGTTTCTATCCTAAATAGGTGTTTATTTTTCCAAGAGGCAACCATAAAGTTCTGATTTGGAGCATTTGTTATGCCAGTGTAAGGGAGATGCATTGTGGAGTTCTCGTCAGGTACCCTCTTTCAATTTTGCTTAATTTTTCCAAAAAGATTATTTAGGTGATCTATATGTGTAAGAGCAACCACCTTCAAATCACATTATTGTGTTTGGACACTCAACACTGTCTATACCCTCAAAGGCTATGAAGAGCTTCCATTCAATTGATTTCCATGAAAAATTTGCCTATGTGCAGATAAATCTCTTAACAAAGCAGAAACCTCTATTCAAAGGTGCAGCTGAACTACCCAGACAAAGTAGCATACTCATAATTTTTGCCTTCTCAGATGCAGACACGAGGGTAAAGTGCAGTGATGTTATGATTATGGTTACTCATTATACACATCACAAATAAAAACAGCCTCTGTAAAGCATACATTGATTCTAATTTCTGGGGAAAGGAACCAAAAAGGGTCACTTTATGTGAAATCACCAGCTGCAAATGAAAGACAAGTGAAATCAGTAAAGGTTTAGAAAAGGAAAATTCAGCTCTGTAAGAAATCGTATTTCTTACGATCGTTACAAACAACAATGCCCATTGAAAATTACTCATCTTTTTTCTAGGGTCTCTAGAGACATAGTATGTAGACAAGTACATCTCCACGCTTCTACCAGAGGTCAGACTCATCTCACCTCTATTTAGATGTATAATTATTAACTTCTAAAATCACAGAGAATCAACAGTTAGGCTCCTTCTCTGTTCAACGAAGAGTATGTGCATTAATAGAGATGTGAGATTGAGTTGCACTCAATTACTTCAGTGCAATTCATGTTCTCCTGAGAGACGGTGTCCAAAAGTCACCTTCCCTGGAAAAAGCCATTCTACTTCACTGACTCTGAAAGAAGCCTTGGGATGTCTATCTGTTAGATACCCAAACTGGACAAATTAATCCATCTCTCTATTGCCTAAATCCCACTAATACTTAAAAGCCTGTTAAATATTTATATGGTTTATGCTCAATTTTATTTAAACTAGGGCTCTTAACACCTGGGTTTCATGCTACTTGCTTACTTCATGCAAGTGCAAGATTATCCCTACTGTGCAATCTTCTACAATTTTAAATGTAATGCTCAGAGGGAAACTGGGCTCCTCTGAGGAAATGTGATTAACCTCATTTACTTAATTTTGGACTTTTTTTTTTTTAACAGATGGTGACCTTCTCTAACTGCCAGGAATCCTCACACACATGTTGACCTGTGACTAGTCATTTATTCCAAGGAAAGTGTGCAATAGTTTGACTCTCCACTTTATACTGGCTGACATACAAGTTTTTTCCTAATGTTTCTACTCACAGCAAACTGGACTTTTCACCATATGACAGTGACCTCAGAAGCCAACAGCATAATCTGCTACGTAAACAATATGTTTTCAAGATAAACATAATGGTGGATCAAAGCATGACGAGTGTTTCCAAAAAGCAGCGTGTTAGGTTCGTATTTGTTATGCAATCATCCTCAGCTTCTTGCCTCGCTGGTTTTCTCTCCCTTGCATATTAGGTTTCATCTGTATTTTATATATCCATTAAAAAACACCATATTTACTCCATTTACTCCAGCAGAGGTTAAATGTCTCAAAGATGGATTTAAGTGCATGATCTCTCCTATTTCTGTGTAATTACATTGCCTTCCACGTTGCAGTACTGGTCTCAAAATAACTGCTCAGTTGCCTGCAATCAGCACTCCTGAGGTAGTTCAAGCTCCAGAAATTCAGGCTACAGAGAGCTCAAACTAAACAGACTCTGGCCCAATGGAAATCAGGCATGTTCCCAAAAGGTGATAATGGATAGGCACCAGATGGCCGACCAAGAACAAAATAAACGCTCCCAGTGTGTGCCAAAAAAAAAAAAAGAAAAAAAATTGGAAAAAAAATGAGAGAGAAAAAGATTGGCATCAAAGGAAAATAGTAAAACCAGCAGTAGCTAGTGTGTCTGCGATCTGAATTATCACAATACAGTAGACAGCAGTTTCACACATTGGATTCAGTTAAAACTTTTGTGCCATGCTTATTAATACACATCAGTGAAGCAAATGAAGCACAAGTTATGCTTTAGTTCAGCCACAAATTGCTGAGCACCCTACAGGCATATGTAGGAAATCTGAAAGGCTTGTGAAGTGCAAGAGGTCAGGCAGACAGGCCGTTCCTTCGCAGCCTGAAACCCCAGAGCCTGTGAGTCCCAACATGCCCCCCAGATTCGTCTCTAATAAGCACTTTCCTGCAGACCCTCATCTGGATCGTCCATCCATTTCATCTGTTTGAGAAATTATTATTCAGCTTCATAATACAGAGTTAATGTTCAAAGTTTCATGCAATGTCATTGTGTCTCAATAAAATAAACTTTTATTACCTTTGCAGACTCCAAGGATCTTCCGCTCCCTTGTTGGCAAGGTACCTTGAACATCAAAATGAGCAGCTCCAAGACCGATGGAGGCAGCGAGGCTGTGTTTCCAGACTGCACAGGCTCCCATAAAGGCAGAAAGTCCCTTTTGCCTCCAGGGGCATGCAGCATTAACCTTCCTTCACCAGACACTTTGAGGATTGGAGTCCTACATCAGATTAAGATAGGGCAGGCTCTCCTCACAGCTCCTCCTTGTCCTCCATGCTGTGCCAGGGAGCTGGCTTCCCTTCCCAAACAGGAAGCAGGCCCCAGGGGAATCAGAGCATATGGGAGGTCAGAGGAGCAGCAAGGGTGAAGGGAGAGCCCAAAATCCTACTGATGGCTCTTTCTCAGAGCTCCCTAAAACTAGCATTCCCAGGGACCTGTGGGGCTGCCACTGCACACCTGAATTCAGCGTCCTCTGGGCAGCCTCCGCCTCAGCCACCCCCTCTGTGAGGCTTTCCCTGGGCTGCAGTCTCCAAATGGTACAAGGATGGATAGAGGCTTAGCCAAAGACAGAGGGGTCAGAGAGTCACGTTTCTCATGGGAATGCAGCGAAGTGCAAGGCGAGGGTGCTGCATGGCAGATTGAACAAGCCAGAAATGGAGGCAAAGGACAGGCGGATGCAGGAGATCTGGAGCCACGCTGTGAGGACAGGGTCAGGTTTCAGCCGTGTGTAGACCAGCGCACAGCTGAGAAGAGGAGCAGAAAACGCCTCGGTGGCCATGGCCTGATGGCCTTGTCCTTGTGGCAGCAGCTCCAGGCCCCCTGGAACCTTCCAGAAGGAGGAGCCATGTCAGAGTTGCCAGGCGGCCCTGTCAGACAACACCCTGGAAGAACAGGGAGGGCCACGCCATGGGGATGTCCCACAGGAGCCAGGAGCCGGCACAAAGCCAGCCCTTAGCAGAGAAGGACCTTTCCCAGGAGGGCAGGGGAGGCGAGGTGGCAGCTGCTGTCACCTGGGGAGCCACAGCAGATGCCTGAAGAGGGAACAAGGTGGCGGCAAGCCTCTGTCCCTCCCTCTACTCCCCACCGTGCAGCCACAGCACCTGTGGGGAAGCATTAGCCCATTCTCCTCCTGCGCAGCTGTGCGTTTTAAAAGTTTGTAATGCCGCATTTTTTAAATTGCATGGTTTTTGTTTAAAACGCAGCTTTGGAGTTTCAAAGGCTCCATTGGTGTTTGCTCACTTTCAGGGAAATGTGACATGAGCTACCTCAGAGCTCTGCTCGACTGGGATTTCAACAGGGAAGAGGAAGAATTACATGGGGACATGGCAATACCACTGTTGCAATAAACTGGATTACTGGGAATATATTACCCTGAAATTTACTCTTAAATACTATGTCTATATCATTCAGAAAAGGCATAAAAAACATGGGCTAAGCCTGGTCCCAGTGCAACTACAGGTAAATTTACTGGATTCTGTGTCATCTGTGCAAAGGCAAATTATCTCCTTTCCCACTTTAAGTGTTCAAGAAAGTAAGTAGAACATCTGCAGACTTGAGGGAATTTATTATCCCACAAAATAACTGACTTGATCACACTTAAATATTCTGAATTAGATATACAACTGCAGATCCCTGTGCTGACTTGAAAATCAAATTCTGCAAGTGAACAGATCAAGACAAGGTCGCTGCATATTACACAGACTATCTTTCTACTTCCATGCAGATTAAAGGATTTTAGTAGCATTAGTGGATTTTTAAAAGGAAAACCAAATTAGTACAGTATTCCTTCTGCCATTCTAGGCTTTTTTTAAATTTTCAGCTTAGAAGCTGTATTTTCCATGTACATTGGCTACCAACTTAAACAAGAGACTGTAAGTTTTCAAGACAGAGCTACCCTAAAAATTTTTATGTATAACAGGCCTGTTCATTTAAATAAGTCAGCTTGAAATCTAAATATCATTATACCTGAGAACTGAAAGGTGCCAAAAATATGGAATTTCCACAGCTGTAAACAGTAAATACCTGAAATGGGGAGAGTAAGAATGCATGAAACTTCCAGTAGAGTGTGTTTTGCATTAATGTACACAAATCAAATGTTTTGTGAACGATGTAAGTAAGTGAATGAAACGTCGGGAATGAAGCAAAATAATCCAGTAAAGTAAAGCATGCATACCCTGAGGCAGAAGTGTTTTTAGCTTTCTTGTCATAGCACAGCATTTTGTTTTGTGTTTGTGCAATGAGGTAGGGGACACTTGAAACAAGGAGCTGAGCAAAATTCTAGAAGGTCTTTGCAGTTATTTCTGGTGCTAAAGTGCAGGTCTCTGTTTAGGGTCACAAACCACACGCCTAATTGCGTTGAAAAAGTTCTACCTTCCCTCACATAGGTTTTCACATTCCTCTCTGTTATAACCACCAAAATATTCCCCTGCCTTTTCCTGTATGCAAATATAATGCAGATTGCAGGTAATGTGTACTTCTAGCATTGCTTGTTTATTTTTTACATTTTTACACTTTTCTTTATTCTCTTTTTCCTTAGTTATGAGCTAAAGAATTTAGCAACTGGGGGCTATAGTGTTCTAGGTCTGGGAGTTATCCATAGGTCTAGTCTTGTCCTTCCCAAACACATAGTTCAGTGAGAATCCAAACACCCTGGAGATTTTTTTAACCCATTCCAACATCAGACTAAAACGCTTCCGTAAACAACATGCCACCCACCAACTGATCTTTGAAGAGTTCAGGCATTTGCTGCAAAATGCTATCTTCAGAAGAGCTGCTTTTAATTTAATCTTTGCTTCCTATCTTCGTCTTTTGGATTACATATCCATGTATTCATTCTTTTCACAAATCATCCCTGTGTTTCATTTCAGGTTCGTACGTTGTCTATTACTCTAATTACCAGTAGTAAAATAAGCAGCTTGTGTTATGTCTTTTTGAGGGAATTTAAAGTCACTACGCATTATAGCATCCTTAGAAGTAGGAGAAGGCTTGCTTGGGTTGATCACTTCTGCACTAAAATCTTGCACTTCAGATGCTGTGCCTCAGTGCAAAATAATCTCCTACTTAATTAGAGAAGAAAAAATCAGTGCGTTCCATTAGTTTTCCTTGTAATTTCTTTTAGTTGTTCTGAGAATGTGTATCAGTAAACAGCAGTTGTATAAAGAACATGTCCCAAAATATATTTCTGCATACTTTAATTTCATTAACTCAAACGTGAAGTGTACTTCATTAGTAGCCCATCATGAGAAGGAATAAATCATAAGAATCTCTGTTGGATTATGAGGTGATTTTTTTAAAAGGAACAGGTATGTTTCCTTTATGCTTTACCTTTCCCAGGTCACAGAATTTATCCATGACATTTTTATCCCTGCCACAGTACTGTCCCCTCCTGTCTTATGGGCTGACAAGTGACTGCAGGCCTGGAAATGATTTTTCGACATTACTGGCAGGCAGGACAGGACCCCCTGTAAATCTTCTTGCAGGATTGCTTTGAGCTGTGCTGCCCAGTGTTGGGCTCGTTAGAAGGCAACCCCTGGTGCTATGGTGCATGCTTTGCTGGTGAGTATACAGCACTTTCCATGCCGTCATGGTGCTTTTCACACTTCGGTGTGATTCTGCTGAAAGGCTGTTAACTTTGATCTCTCGCAGCTCTGCCTTTCCATGGTATGTATTTTTAGATGCGGTGGAAGTAAGCCATTGACATTTTTCTCTTTTTTTTGAAGACAACCTCTCATATGTTTACGTTTCTCCATCT
This sequence comes from Dromas ardeola, assembly GCA_013398915.1. Classification (NCBI taxonomy): domain Eukaryota; kingdom Metazoa; phylum Chordata; class Aves; order Charadriiformes; family Dromadidae; genus Dromas; species Dromas ardeola. Next base: position 44,467 of record VYZM01022253.1, on the reverse strand, counting down.
CTGTGAGCTTTAGCGGAGTGTTTCTTCTCCACTGAGAGGAACATGCTGTTCACGTGCACTCTCTCCTGCTTGTGTTTGTGTTGCCTGGAAAAGACCAATTTTCCCTAACTGCATCATGCCACACACTATAAATCACATTTGTGTCCCATTTAAAATATAAACCACAACAGACACAGAAGAACAAAAGGAACCACACGCCCAGCTTTTTTGACGGAACTCCCACACATTGATAATTAGAAGCACATAAAACCATACACAGGCTAGGAGAGCTCAAGCGGCTGTCATGCCTCATGCTGTCTGTCTCAGCCTCCTCCACTTTCAATTCTGCCACAAAATTGCCTGGAACAGTAAAAAGGGCAGGAGAAGATTAACATAAACAATCTGTGAAACAATGGAGATTAAAATAATAGTAAAGATTGCCTGACAAGTGTGTTTTCATGGGAAATCTTTGCTTTAATTAATTATCTACGCTTGTCCATGGGCTATCTGAAGCACTTGAGCACTAAAAGGAGAACAATGCATTTTAAAAGCCATCTCGAACACAAGTAATTGCTGAAAACCTTTTAAGTAACTTACTGCATAGGCGAAGTGGATAGGGGATTCTGGCCACATGTTTGTATTATATTTGGAATCAGACTTACTGGCACTCCAGACTTGAACTACAATCCTGCAAATTCGCATGTGTAAGTATTCCTGTTAGACTGAACAGAACTATTCAAGGACTGGATTGTCCTGTTTGTTATATATACCACCAAGTGTAATGAATAGCGCCTATTACATTCGTCAGTGTTGGTGCTGTTGCAAGGCTCCATATGTTTGTGCTTGAACTATGTAAGGCATGGGGAATCCTCATGCCTCATACACCTCGTTGCCCTATTAACAGTTTAAACACCTAGGAAGGGACTGAACATATTAGCAAATTGTGGAAAGAGAAATAATGGTTTGAAGGACTAAAGGACTTTACCCAATGATGTCTAACAGATCAAAGGGAAAGCTCAGTAGGAAAAGTGTGGCTCTTCGTTCCCCACACAATGTCACATACTAGATGGCAATGCCTACCTTCACAGTAGGATTTTCTCCAGCTTGCAGAATCAGGCCCTTATTTTTGGCGTATTACAGCAAGTGTAACACATGGAAACAAGGTGAAGAAGAACCTCACTGATCTCAGCAATGTAATGTTGAATATTTATTTTAGTCTAAAAAATTATCAGCTTTGAGCAGTCTCATTTCTCAACTTAGATAATTTTGGCACCAATTTTTTCACATTAAAATGTATTTATCTTTCATTAGTTTCACCCTCTAATTCAGGTCAATAAGTATTGGTAGGACATAACCATTCTTAAAATGAAAGATGCCTTTTTGAAAAACTCAGTACTTTGTATGCTGTTGTTAAGTATCTCCCATGCAGATACTTGCTATTAATCCTCTGTGCCAGTCTGTTATAGGTGTTTTACCCTAAGCAAGGGAGGCGCGCTTGGGGAAGTTACACAAAGTCACATGAGCTCTACACCTCCACATCATCCTGCCACATTTCTTTCACACTTGCTCACTTTGAGCAGTGTCAGCCATTAGTAGATTCTAATTTCCCCAGGACTACACCAAGAGTAAGTACCTACTGAATGCAAGTGAATTACTTTGAATTTACTGATTATAAGAGTGATTACTCCCAGGACAAATTTACTCCTCTTGTATGTCTAGTCAGAAGCAATCAACAAGAACAATTATTTAGTTTCTAAGCGCCTAAATTAGTTCCTAGGTTCAAGTGGATTGACAGCAAGATGAAAGTTAGTTAGCTCTATTTGCTAAAATTTTAAATGCTAGTGAAAAAGACCTTCTCATTTTGAGATAATTAATTGCCTTTTGGCCATCCAAGCTGTTCATGATTGCAAGCCTGAAAGGACTTGTTACGTCTCAAGAAAACAAACCAACCTTATAAAACCCTGGAACATCCTATCACCAAGCCATCAGGAAATTCAAACAGCTCTTTGTCCAGAAATCAAACTAAAAACAGAAGGAAAAAAAAATAAATCTTTTGAACATAGAGTTCTAGGAAAAAAAGAGTCTTGAAATATCTGCTATTAAATAAAAAGCAAGAAAAAACCAAACTTCCATGAACTGTATGCTGAGTTTCTTGGGTACTTTGGTTGATCTCCATCCTCCATCAAAAACAACAAAAAAAATTGAAATAGGTGACATATTTCTATTTATGAATTTATTTTCTTATCTGAATTATGATGCATTGACATTTGATTTTTATTTTAATTGAAAATACACTTATATAACTTTGGCTTACTGAAAAAGGTAATTTATTTTGTATGATCTGAAGTTATTTTTTTCTCTTCAGCTGTCTAGAAACCAAACAAGGATTTTTGTGTTAGCTCCAGTACAAGTGAAGTCATGATTTCTGCCACTTACTTCAATAAAACATTTTCTTCTCTGACTATTACCTTCTATTCCTCCTGTCTTTAATTCCAAATCTTAGCCAAGCTGCCAAGCTGAAGATTATAAAGAGGTTATATAGAGTGTTGCTCAACACTTTAAGCATTTTTGAAATATAAATAAAATATTTATTTTATCTGAATTTTTTCATATTATTTCCAACAAGAGATTTTATGTTTTAAATTTTCAAATTATGTGTTATCTGATACAGTCTGTCTAGAAATTGATCAGAAAACAATGAAACTATATTAAAATCATTCTATAACTTTCTAATTATCCTTATAAAAAACTGAGACAGGATATTTTGTCTTATGCTTTTTAAAGAATTCTTTTCGGAATAGAAAGAATTTTTTCAAAAGTAAGGAAAAAGTGGAAGAATAATTGTTCTGGTTTTCATCTGGAAAAAATGGATGAGAGCTGTAACTTAGCATCTTAAGCTTTTCATAGTGGTCTTTGGAATTGCAACAATTGAGCACAGTACCAAAAACTATTTTCAGCCAATTTTTAATAAATTTAAAAAAAAAAAAGTAAATCAGACATATCTATGTATTATTCTATCACACCATGCTCGTACATATGTTAATTTTGCTTAGCTTTTAATACTGAGTTTTGACTCTGTTGTTGCTTGCTGGTTTTACTTCACCCTTCCCATAAGCGGTATTTTTTTAGGTATTCAACTGTAAGCTTATTAACATGGATATCTTATTCTTCCTCCAGTTTATTGTTGCAATACAAAAGGATTATGATTATATTGAATTAGTCTAGTAAGTAAATATTTTATGTGGTTTCCACCTTGACTTCTCACAATGGTTCACTATTCCCTACACATTGCAAGGCAGCACCCAGGAGAGAATCTTGATTGACAAGTCTAAGCTGCTTCATATAAACCATTTCCAAAGTACAGCAGTGCTTGCATATTTTGTTCTACTTTTTTCTTAATAATTTCCCATAGTGAAGTAGATGCTGGTGAAGGTAGCTGACTTCAAAATCACTGCAAATGATACAAGTTTTCTCAGTCTCTTGAAGAAATAGTTTCACTTGCAACTGGGAAAAAATCCTCCCCAAATCATTAAAATTCTTGCATATTCTCGACTGAGAAAATTGTAAATGGTTTTCCTGTGGGGGCTTAATTACACCTCATAATTGGGGTTTTCCCATATGGAAAAAAAGGAAACTTAAAATAGTCTTGCATAATTCCTCAGCCTCTCAGTAATTCCTATTCATAAAACTTTATGTGAATTAATTTTTCATGGAATTTCTTCCTAAATGGCAGACTGAACTGGCTCTTTCCATGCTTTGCAAAACACAGAATGAGAATTGAAGTCCTAGCCCATGAAATGGTGATTTAGACATTCCCCATTATGTGGGCAGACACTGGTTTATGGAAAGAGAATTGAAAGGTCATATTAATTATTTATACATCAGACACTTCTACCCACTAAAATTATTCACCAAAGGCATACACATGTAAATGAAATTCTACAAATTTGCTATATTCAACCTAGAATCTTGTCTGAAAATAATGATTTTATATATATATATATA
>VYZM01022253.1:0-40221 GCA_013398915.1 Dromas ardeola | reverse complement strand
CATTCTAAAAAAAAAAAAAATAAATAAAATAATAAAGTAAAAAGAAGCATAGGTCCTTTTCCTCCATACATTTTCATATCATAATTAAAATGTATTATACATACTGTAGATGATACTTTTAGGTCAGATTGCCTGGTACTGTATCTTAGATACTTTATGTATAGGTCACAGAGAGTTCAGTAATAGACATGCACCGTTTCTCTGCCGCATGGATAGAATGTGCCTTTCCCAATGCCCTTTACTCACAGAAACAGCACTTGAACTTTGTAAGATGTTTTAAAGGGTTGTTGGCTTTTTGTGTTTTGTTTTGGTGTGTTTTTTTTTTTAATTTGTAACACTCCCCTTAGGAAGGTTTTTGTTGTTCCTGTTATGTTTGCTTGCTTTTGTAAGCTGAGAAGCCATGTTGGCTAGGAATTAATTAGCAAAACTTCCCAACTCAAAAGTAATTGACCTTTGGAAACTAAGTTAAAAATGCTCGTCCAGCAGAGAACCCATACATCAGGACTGTTTCAGTTTAAGCGTTTCTCACCCTTCACGAGCACAAAGACCACATGAGGCGATGGAAAGCCTCTGCACATGTTTCAAAACCCTGCCAAATCATTCAGCTGAAAACTTGGTAATTACATGTAACTATTTTTGGCCATTTAAGCAGAGGCCTCACGCAAACAGAATTTCATTGTTACTCAGCCTAGATGATTACCAATGACACATCCTCTTCACCAGAATTTTTCTTCTTCTCTGTACTTCCTATTACACTCTTTGGCAAGGTAAAGTGTCTCTCTCAAATTCTCTCTTAATCAAAGCTGCTGTAAGCACAACAGAGAAAACAGCGTGACTACCTGGCATGGCTGCTGCTCCCTCAGCTGAAATATGCACCTTGGAGCTGCCTCCTCCCGCTGCCTATGTTATCTGTGAGTTTTGTTCATCAGTATTCAAACCGGATTGATTAGAGCTCTTCAGCTGATGAACGGATTAGGAAAAGCATTAACAACTGCTCCATTTCAAGTGCCATGTCTTTTGAAAGCAGCCCAATCGTTCCATCTAGGCAGGATTAAAAGCCAATCACAAGTAAACCAAGCAAATGGTAGCCAAAGCATAAATCATCATTATATGCTGGCAGCTGGCTGCAACTACATGACAACTATTCACAAACAGGATGCTTGGTGCCCTTTTATGTGGATCTTGTGTTCTTTGCACATGTTTGTTCCACATGAATTGTTCCCTTGGAAATACAGGGAGAGAAATAAGGTGCTGAGAGAATAATAAAATACCTCATTGTCTCCTGCTGCCTTTTATTCTTTGACAAAAAAGCCTTTTATTCATGGACAAAATAAGAGTTGCAGAACCAATGCAAAGAGAGATAAGCAAAATCTGCAATGTTTCCTTTAGACGTGATGTGGAAAGCATATATGTTCTTGAGTCTTTGCCACCAACATAAAATGGCTTAGGAAATTATATGAATTGCAGTTCATTTCCCGAGGTTTCCACCCAGCCACAGCATTAATACCTCTTCACCATTGCCTGGAGGTCTCTAGCTACATGGTATTCGTACCCAACACTATGGTCTCTTTAGTCAGAGAAACATTAAAAATATCAACAAGAACACGGAGTTCCTTTCCTCTTGGAGTGATTCCAGCAGTGTTATCACATGCATGAAGATCATCTCCCATTCAGGAAGAAGACTATGTTTAAATGACTCCATTTTTAGAAGTCGCAGTTTGGAATTCAATATGATTTAATGTCTTGGGTGGCTGGGTGTTTTTTCTATATTTGTTTTACTGTCTTTTCAATGCTTCTAGTTGTTTTTCATAAATAAATCAAGAATACGTACATATCAGTCACATAGATACATAAAATTGTACAGTTGCACCGAGAAGAAAAAGCAAAAGGAAACCCCACAGACTTGCAGAACACATATTTTTTCCTCAAAATCACAACCAAGCTATGTGGCATGATTCCATGCCAAATGTTATTCTTCATGGCATTATCTCAGTTAGTCAAATACAAAGACCCAATATCCATAATAAATACCTATAATAAAGAGTATTAGAACTATCTCAAAAATCAACAGAATAGCCAAGTAACACACTCTTTTCCCTACCTGTGCATTCACATATATTCACACCTCCTAGCATGAGAAATACTTTTTAAAAGCATAATCATTGTAAACTATCTCAAAGCAATCCCAACATCTGCCATTCAGTTGTTCTGCAATTCAGACTTAGAGGTCAATACCTTATCTGTAATAGTTGTAAATACCAGATGTAAATATCAAAGAAAGGTGTAAGAATTTCAACATCGGCAGGTGTGGGATAATCATCTGTCATGTTATCTTTCATCTTGAATCCTAATCTTTGACAATGGTTTATGCATCAAACATGACACTGTGTCCTTTCAAAATATGTTAGCTTTAGCAGGTGTTAAGTCTGAAGTTCTTAAACCTCATGTAAATGTCCATGACTTTTCCAGACCTTGCTGAGTGCTTCATCTCATTGACTTTCTCTGGAAAAGTGCTGCATAGATGTATCAGTAGACTTCCTGGTTATTGCTGATGTCTGGAAGGGCTTAATAGAGTATATTACTGTATTGTTTTTTTGTGTATAACCCTCATTGAGCTATACCAAGAAATATTTACAGAAATCCCAGATTTTTCATTTCACAAATCTTACAGCCAGCACAAACATAGTCATGAATTACTCTATGTAAACAATAAATTCTCTCCAAATTGCCTTAGTTATGAAATGTCGCACCAGCACATTGATCCACTGATTTCTTACTGCCCAATATTTTGTTTTATCCATATATTACATCTAACAGACCAATTTAAATACCCGAACGTTAGATTCACCAATGTACATTGTCAGAATTGTCAGTAGCTTCATATCCTGATAACATATTAAGTAATATGAGGGTTGATAATTATTCTAGAGCTGGAACCTATTAAAAATAACAGAAAGCTAAACCAGAGAAGGGTGCTTTCTATTAAATTCCCAGCAGGAGTGAAAAGTCTATGAATCCAATTAAGTGACCTCATAATTTCTGCTTGAAACCAAGGCCTTATTGGTCTACACACACATTTTGTCCTGAGATAGCTTTTCAGATGAATGGGATTATTTAAAGCAAAAGCTATATTGATATCCTGCTAATAGGGATCCTTTTATTTCAGTAAGCTTATTTGCCTTCCTACAGGGTATAAATCAGTTGTAACACTTTTATATCTGCATAATTGAAGCCACAGTAGTGACTTTTATGTCACTGCAGAAGTGTCAGTAAGACAAAGTAACTTAAAATAAGCATCTGGGAAAGGCTGGCAGAGCGTCATATAGGCTTCATAAAATTCTTCACAGAAAGATGGTGTCTACTGGCTTAGACCTTAGCCCACAAGGACTTGTGAATGTGTCTAAAAGCCACTGTAGTCAAAAGGCTTTAAAACACATGCTAACTATTAGAATACACTAAAGCACCATTTCTGAACAAAAATGTTTTCCTGAATCAGGGCCGTAGACAGGCTCAGAGCTTCTCTCTGCGACCCGGCATCTCGTGTGGGTTGCTGTAAGTGTTGCCCTGAGGAACTGGCATTAGATATTCCACATGATGATTCAACAGTCAACATTTTTCCAATTTGTGCTGGTCCTTTATATTTCCAGGAACGGGTGGTCCCAATTGGCTTTGCCCCAGTGTTAAATAAGGTAAAGGTGTGTTGAACAGCAAGCCTCAGGAATACATTACTATTATACTTACTTGTATGGCTTGTAAAAGTAGTTTTCTTGCCAGCAGCAACAACCGTAGTAAGTAACTGGAATTGTTTTATTTCAGAGACTAATGGCAAATGCAAATAAAGACTTCGTTGCTCAGAAAACAACAACCCTGGGAGTTAACAGAAAACAGAATAGCTGGTAGCTTACCTTTTAAGTGACAAATCCGGTTTAACAACAACCCACACATATGTCTCAGAGGGATCTTTCTGCTACATATTTCTCCCTAGTTCAGTTACTATCTACAGGGATACTACCTTAGGTCTGCTATTCACAACGGCTTCAGCATCTTAGAGAAAAAAATGTACATTACAGAGAAGGACTAAGTTAGCCGTTCTACTGAATCTGAGCAAAATTGTTTACTTCACCAAAAGTGCACTATTTTATAACAAGAACATCTTTAATCACAGCATTTCCTGCACCGTAGAATAAGCAGTAAGGCTTAGCTGCTGATCTGCCTTTTCTGTGGCTCATGATCAGTCCAAGAAACTATTGCAAAATAGGTTTTAAAGCAAGTTCTGAACCCTCCTTCAACCCAAGACCCTCAATTTGGTGCACAGGAATGGGAAAATCAGCCATAAGAGACAGAAGAAATGAAGTTATGACTGGAAACTATAGAAAAAGGTATATTTTTCTTCAAGGTGGAAAAAACACACTATTACAAGCAGTCCATTCCTCTGTGGAGTTTTAATACAACACCATTATTTGGATGTAACGTGAAGGTTTTTCATTTATTGATGTCTGCTCTCCTTCCTACTGGAACAAGCTTTTGTGATGCTTTCACTCTAAACTAAAATTAATCTATTTTCTGTAAGATTCCTGTCATAAGATTGTAGTAAACAAATATTTCCATCTGTTTTGGGAGAGAAATGATTAAAGATTTGCCAACAATGGAAGTTAGTATGGATACAACCCAACCCAAACCAAACCCAGCCCAGTCTCCAGACTTAATAGCAGTAATCAGAGGGGCAATGAACAGAAAAAAATATGACAGAACACAAACTAAAACCCTGGATATAAATGATCCAGAACTGAGGAACAGATGAGCTAAAATATCATTCCAAACTTAGTGACTTGATCTCATCCCAATGTGGACTGAAACTAGGTCCATGACTGCACTCCCTTGTTAAGTGGGAACAGAGCTGTGCCACAGCCCTGTGTCTGGTTTGAGAATAAGAGGATTCATTGTTGCAGTCTCGATAACTTAAATATTAAATGCAGATTGAGCTAGTAAATTCAGGGTCTGAGTTTTGAGCAATATGGGAGGTATATGAATCCAACACTTAGTCAGGCCTCAGGCTCTCTTGCTATTAAGCCAAAGCTGTACGTCTGCCTAGTATGCATTTCCAAATTCTGTACATAATGGTCCTCTCTCCTCCAGATATTGTTTGTTCTGAAAACCTCCCACCACCCCACCGCCCCCAGCTTCTAAGTCTTTTCTTCTTCTTCATTCTGGGATTGTTTTTTATTTTTCTCCTATTTTTTTGTTGTGGGGTATTTTTTTCCCTGGTCTGCACTTTGATTTCCACTTTTCTTTACAATCCCTTTATTGCTCATTCTTTTTTTCCTCTTTACTAATTTACTTTTCTTTTACATTGATTGACTGACTATAACTGTGTGGGAAATGACTGGATATATTCAACAATATAGCATAAAATGAGTGAGTCCTTATTATTGGAAACATGAAGAATCCCTTCTTTTCCTTTTGTATTCATGGCAAAACAGGTGGTCAGCATCTTTAAAAATCATCCAGAGATTTCTCCCCTCTATATGCTGGACTCCACTGACCTCATAAAGTGCGCTAATAATAACAATAAGAGTGGAAAAGGCAAATAAAAAATTCTGGGTGAAACTTAAGGCAAAAAAAGCAGGCTCCACACCTTGAACACTGAAGTTCAGCTTACGGACACAGGCATTTATGGAGTGAAGGGCCATATGTCAAAGGGATTAGAAATAAGGAATGGGATGTTTTGATTATCTCTTCCACAAATACAGATCTAAAAGTGGAAACAGCAAAACCTTCTCATTAGATTTTCAGGAGTATATTCCAGGAAAAGACATTGACAATTATCTTATTCTCATTATCCAGAAGTTGTTTTCCAGAAATTTCTGTGTTGTGTTACAGAAAAGAATTTTCCAGACCTTTCATCTGAAGTCTTTACTCCTTAATGCAATGCTCAGTTGTGGCTCTACTTTGAGAAGGAAACCCATACGACATTTCATTTTCTCACATTGATATTTACATAAATTACCAATTTTCTAGTACGATGAATATGGAATTTTAAACATCATGAGCCATCCATGAGCTTTTTCTTCCCAAATTGTCTCTTGCAGTCAGTAACAACATCTCATTATTTTTTCTTCTCACTATCTGTCAAAATGCTCCATGATGTTTTGTTTTATATAGCATCCACTCACACACTTCCTGCCTATTTAGACTTCCAGCAGAGTTTACATATTAACCTTAGGGTTGTTAGGTTTTTTTTTGAGTCCTGTAAACTAAGATGTATTCTCAATGGATGTAGATGGATATGAGTCATATGCATATACATTGCACAGGTAGACCTATAGCAAAGTTTGTGAGGATGGAAGTGAGATGACCAAGCTCCTCCAGACCTACTCTGATGTCTCAAGAGACCTACTCTGAGAACATTACTTTTTACTCACACCTCAAGACAAGTGTATCGGGCACCTACATTTCCCTACCGGCCTCAGGGTCTCCCAGACTCTCCAGTGCTGCAAGGTGCAGTCATACCACAGCAGGCTCCTGGGTCTCAGCTCCATCCCAGCATGACTCTTGCAAGAGGACTTGCAAAAGGATCCTCAAAGACATCTTTACAGCAGACTACCACCACCCACTTTCCCATCCCACTACCACTGCGCGATGGGAAATAAGCGTCTCAAGGGTGCCTATAAAGCAGCTAGATCACCAGTCATATTCCAAGCCACTGCTTTCTGCAAAATATCTGAAGCATTAAGTCATATAATCTTTTTTTCCACCGACAGCTTATAATTAGCCTGTTTCTACCACTCATGTGAAAATCTCCAAGGTCTCATCTTTCCACTGACTTGCTACTGTGTACAAATAACCTTTTTTTTCGTTTCCTTTTTCTCAAAAAAACATAAGCAGTACTGTGTTTATCATACAATGATTGCTAAAGTGACTTAAAGTAATATGATGCAATATGTCATCTGCATGTACCAGCTGAACCTCTAGTGAGCTTAAAATATCAAAGTGGGAGAAGGTTTGGCTGCTAATCTAGACAGAATGTAAGGGCTCTGAGAATGCCCATACTGGATGTTTCACTGGAAAACTGTAAAAAGTGCATTCCACACGGCTTCCAAAAAATCCCACAGCCGCTACCATCAGGGAAATTGTGAGGCTTTTAGAAATCAACCTCAAAATTCTTCCGTTGTCTGTCTCCCTGGACATTGTGTTCCAAGATTAGCACCAGAAAACAAAAAAACCCAAACCTTAAATAGCTTGACACAAATAGAATTAATATATAATCGCAACCATTCAAGAAGTTTTTTTTTTTAAATCATATTTTTTCATAGATTTATGACAATCACAGTGTAGTAGTGCATATGCTTTCATATTAGGGCAATGGATTTGTAACTAGGAATGGTGAAATTGTGCACTTGCAAATTTGACCTTCAAAAACACCAGGACATCATAGCTGTAGGAAGGATCCAAGGACAGAGTGTTTTCATGGAGAGGCATGATTCCCAGACTAGCTTTTTCTTGCTACAAGATGGCCAGTAGCTTAACCTAAGACCGGGCTGTAATGGTACAGCTGTTTCAGGCTAAAGAAAAGTGAGGCTATGCCTAGATTACAGGGATATGCTGTGGTTCCTCCTGACCTGTGTGTCTGGGTTTTTGTCCTGTGAAATCCAGGACAGAAGAGAAATATACCTGTCTGGGCCTCCAGCTAAGTGCAAGCTATGTAGAAGAAACAGTATGAAGGCAAGATGCCAGTCCCCGAGACATCCTGAAATGTGAAGTGCTACTGAGCATGTTCTAGCAACTATCTCTTTCTGAAGATTTTTTTCTTCTTTGTTCTCATTGTATAAACTTGCACTGCTAACTTTGACTTTTGCCTTTCATGTATGTATATTTGTATTAGCTATATTATCTAGAATATAAGAATTGAGAAAGAGATTTAGAAATTATTATTTACCCTACTTCGTGATGACCAATGTGCGTAATTCTAGTTATTGTTCATAGTAATTGTGTGTACACAGTACTGCACCACAAAGGAAATGTAATTCTTCTTCAGTGGTGACACAGCCTATGATTTGCTGAATTCTGGAAATCATATGGCTATTGCCATAGGCACAAAGAAAACTTTTAACTGAACAGCTAGACGCATTTAACTTTAGTGCAAATTCATAGAAACTGCATTCTTAAAAAATTACTGCACTGCTGTTCACAATATAGAGCAGTAGAAAATTTGGCCAAATAGCTAAAACCTGACAACCTGGCATGTGCTTCAGTGTATCTATGTACCTATGCTTAGGAAAACATAAAAAGATCAAAATCAAACAACATTCACCCTGAAAAGAACATATTCCAGACACAAACACTAACAGAGCCACCAAGTCTTCTAATTCAAATAAACTAACACCTTTTATAATGTATAAATCACTGGTATGAACACATATTAGCGCTAAATACAGACAAGCACACTACAATTATTTTTTCCAAGTGCAATTCTTGGAATCATATAAGTCACTGTGGTTTCCAAGAAGACAAATGGCCTGGAAAATGAAAAATAAATTAGTTCTGTGACTAATTGGAGTCAGAGATTGGAGGTCAGACTTGGTTCTGCAGTTGACCCTGGTGACCAGTAAAAGTCCAGCTTGGCTCACAGTACAACTTTCTGTATTTAAGAGTTGTTTACAGTAGAGAAACACTGAAAGTGTACATTAGAAAACTTCCTCTAACAAATCTAAAACACATGCCAGTTCATTGGCAAGTAATAAACTTATAAGGGGCCATGTTGACAGTTTCAAAGCCTTTTGGTAGGATCCTGCAACTTAAGATTGGAAACATTATAATAAACATTTCTGGTTTTAAATTTTTCGGCTTGTCCTAAGACGCCTGAAAAATGTATCAGATTCATAAAGATTTCCGTCTACCCCAGTCTTTCTCATTGCACAAGCAAAAATATCATTCAACTTTGAGCATATTTTGCTCACATATGAATTTCATGCAATTCTCTTAAGGTCAAGAGAGTAACACTAGTGAAATATTTAAATCAGTCGGTTCAGAATCAGACTTCTTATTTTTCACACAGAGAACAATATGATATTAATTTAGCACATTGGCTTGGACTTGTAATGCCTGATATTTTCATTGTGTTGTTCAAAGTATTTCGCTCCCTTCAAAAGTGTTAAAACTGTTTATAAAACACATCTGTTTCCTTGCATCGTGCAATCAATGAACATAAACTGTGTTTATGAAGCAGCGCACAGACAACAGGTTATAAAATTCCTCAAAGCTCTGATGAGCATGAGACTGTCTAATCAGAGAAAAGCCAGGCTTTTAGTCCATTATTATTATTACTTGAATACACTTGTATCCATAAAAGAGGAAACCATTTCCCAGTGGAAAAAATCCTTAAGATCAAATCTTCCACTGCTCCCCAAAGTCCCAAATAAACAGGTAATATGGTGGATGGAAAAGCTCACTTGGAGGGAGCAACCTGACTTGAGAGCTCAGGTAGGAGCAGATGCAACTCTGACTATATGGCAGGGAGCGAGGAACCTACACGGTCACCAAGCTTGAATCACCTCATAGGTATTAGGGTAGATCTGTGCTTGTCTTGATCAGCTGTACTTGCAATTTTAGATTTCTTGCTACTCTTCTAGTCCCATGTGGCCTATTCCATTTTCTTCCTCTGCACCTTACCACAACCTCTCCACACATCCCTGCTACTCCATGCCAGAGGCAAAAGTCAGATGGGCACTGCCTTTTTCCTTAGCCTGCAGAAGGGAAAGCAACCATAGTAGCTCCCAAGTAGCGGGGCATTTCAGAAAATGTCGGAAGTGCTATTTACAAATTGTCCCTATTCCCAACACTGATCTATGGTAGTTTGAATGCATTTGCTGGTCTTGCCTCCAGATAATTCTCAAAGCATTGTGGATTCCATTTTAAAGTCAATCATATCACAAAAATAGCCTTCCAGAAACTGTCTCCTCAAGAGCTGGAAGCTGGGATTTTTCCATGACTAATACATTCCATGTCTGTTTAATCTATTTTAATTACATTGATGCGTCCATTTTTCCTCTTCCATTGTTAAGCATGCCACTACCAGTGCTTAAATGAGTACTTCTGTCCTTGTTTGCCTCTAGCTTGGGAATGTCAAGGGCAAGGACCCTTTACTTTCACTGTTTGCCCACAGTGTAAAATAGCTTCTGACCTCCACTGTCTTACCCAGCAAATAACCCAGAAGTCATTAAAAGAAGAAAGATTTTCAGCATAAAATACATTTGTTTATTGGACACTACTGTGGGCAAATGACTCCTCTTTAAATTTGTGACAGTAGTATCAACTGATAAAGAGCTTATAAAAATTCCTCATACTGCATAAATTAGGAAAGTAATTTATCTAAGCAAACCTTCAGGAAAATGTATGGACCCAGAGATTTTGTTTGTTTGTTTCTTAGGTAGTGTCATGGAAGACGCAGAGGGGCTTGCAGAATAGATACGAACGCTGTATCTGTTGATCAGAGATATTCCATTCCTTAGGAGTCAGAAAAGCTTCTTGCAAGTCATCCAAGTTTCTAACAAAAAAGCAGGCTCTGTTTACTTAGGAAAACCTGTGAGGGACCTACCAAACCCCAATGTATTTGTAGCACAGTATATACATATGAAATTCAAAGGGATATTTGCCCAGCAGCACCATTGGAAAAAATGGCATGAATTTATAGAAAAATAGATCTTAAGGTTACTGGTAAACTGACAGGGAAATGGTATGGGTTGGCCATGTCCAAAATATTTTCCACTTTCACAACAGCAAGACAAAAGACCCTACCAAATGTTAGATTGTATGACAGAGAGGAGACAGCCAGGAACTGAGAAGGTATTGAAGTGGCATCTGTCAGTATTTTGAACCATCTTTACAGTTCTTATTTATGCCAGCAGATGGAGAGGACATAGAATGAAAATCATCCCCATCTCCAGTGCAGTGAATGAGATTTATGTGCCACGGCAGCTGTGCTTGGGTGGTCCATCTTAGCTGATCACAGCACAGGGCTGATGTGCTGATGTCTTCAACATACTACCAAAACCCCGAAGTCCCTGGCAGTCCCTAGGCCTCTGTACAGTTCTGCTCTCATCTCCAGGTCTCCCTCCACCATGAAGAGCAGAGGAGATGGCCATCCCAGTAAGACCTTAAAGAGCGGTTCCACCACTGACCAAATCTGCTCTTCACTCACCTCAGGAAGCACACAGCAGCTAGCCATCTGTTCTTTTGCACTTGGGACACAGCAAGTAAAATGCTTACAGGATATTCAATAAATAGTTCAGCCTTTAGTCGGTCCCAGAAGAAAAAAAACTAATAAGAAAGAAAAAGTTGTTTGGTTTTTTTTTTTCATTTTCCTAGGTCTCTCTTGCAAGACTTAATTCACCCCAGAGAAGTTACCACCTCACTGTTGAAAAATGCTGATTTAGAGTATGTCTCTCAGCTAGCTCAGATAAACTCTACTACTGTGGATTAATAGGTCTCTCAGGTAATTTAAAAAACATTCTGCTTTGGATTAAACTAAATAAGAATCTTGTTTTAATAATAAGAAGGAATAAAAAAGATAAAGTTTGGCAGGCAAAAGAAAAAGGCGTAAGGTATCTTAATGTACCCACCATAGGTGAAGATCTTAAAACACTAAGTTTAGCTTATCGTTTAGGAAAATAATATTCCTGTCATCAGATATTCTCCACTTATGTTTTATTAATGTTATAAAATACTTTTTGACTAGCAGCTGATGAGATGTGAAATAAAAACTCCCTACAAAATATGCCACATAAAAAGAGTTTAACTTACACACTGTTATTTTTTCCTAGTTATTAAAACTAAAATTTCCATGTATAACTGTCCCCAGAGCATGGATTTCCAATATCAATTAATTGTTAATAAAAACAAGTAATTAAATGACATTGCCAATAGATTGTGCAATGTTCATACAAGTATGGAAAGTTAGAGAAACAGTGAGAAATAATATAATAGAAGGGAAATGGGTAAGACTGTGTATGAAATTTGTGTGTTTTCTACTTTGTAGTGTGAGTTAATCAGAGGTCATAAACTAAGTCCTGAGCTAAAGCCAAATTAAAGTTTAGATAAGAGAGCCTGGGAGTTACAGGAAGATGTATTTTCCTCTCTGGGCTAATGTCAACCTATTGCCATAAGTATAAATACTGGAATGCAGGAAGAACCATATTTCAATGGTCATATAATGCATACGTAATACTTATTTGTATCATGAAAAAATATAACACCATCATTCTAACGTAAAACATTTTTCCTAGCTAAAAGATCTCCCCACAATTCCACAGGTTAGAATCTTCCTATTTGTTTGAATTTAATTTGGATTTTTTTGATTAAAATTATCTGTACACCAATTTGAAAAGCATATGTGCCTACAAGAAATTGAAATGACCCTTAAAACATCTCTTTATTTGTGATTCTTTAACCTAAAGCTGAAACAAATATTCTTAACATTGCTACAAAATCAAAAATGTTTGGTGTGTGTGGTGATCAGTAAATCCATGTTCTCATTCCCACGGTGATGGATATTACCGTGACAAAAGCGGAGTCAAGAGTCAATATCACTAAAAGTCAGGAGCTACGTTCTAGTTGTGGCTTCCTGTGTTATCCAAGTCACTCTCATAAATTCTCCAGACCTTGCTTTTCTGTTCTGTAACGTGGTGGTCTTGTGGGAAGCTGAGATTTTTAATATGTGTTTGTGAGTCACTTGGTAATGCAGAAGACTGTTTAGACCCCAAAATATACATGCTAAAGGCTTACAGTCAACAAAGAATTTAAGCTTCCAGTTAACTTTAAGCCTTCCAACTTGAATTATCCTATGATTCTGTGATCCAGTGCTGAAATCCCACTGAAGCTGGAGGTAAGGCTTGTCAGCTATAAATGAAAACCGTTGACATTTCACAGTACTTGTTGCCTGTGAAAGTTTTCAATCACAAGTGACATAAAGGAAAGAGCTGGATGAATGGGCAGATGCTGCTGAGAGCTCTGCTGTGCCTATCACTGGAACTTGTCAAAAATTTAATTCCTGTGAAATGAAAGACATTTAAAAAGCTGTCAGTGAGATTCAGTTGTCAAGTTGGCGTTCAGATTTGCATCACAGCATCAGCCAGTGCAAGCAGGAATGGTGAGAGTTGAATCAAAATGCCTGCACTGAAGAAGCAGCTAAGTTAAGAAATGCAAAGGAATGCATTTCTCAGCTTCATCTTCCTCAAGAGGCTACGCATTTAACCTCACAACCTGCCTACGTGTTCTCAGATATTAACTGTTTCTTGGTGTTAGGCACTTTAAATCAGATCAGGTGTTACCTTAAAAAGGAGATAATTCTCCACTTAGACACAGGGGCATCTGAGATGCAGGACAGTCCTCTCCAAACCCTCCCACTGCTCCACTTGGGAAGATATTTCAGTGTTGGGTCTCTTCGTCACCACCATAAACACAGTCACCACCATGCTCCTTCTGGCTCAACTCAATCTGATGTAACATTAGAGAAATAAAACGTTTTCACCATGGGAGTCTAAACACTGTTTTTCAATTTAGACACACAGACCGTGCCTTAAAACACTGGAGGTCCAGGACCAAAACCTGTCTTCCAAGCCAGAGAAACGATCTGGATGCATATCAACAATATCATGGGCAAGTGTGATAGATGAGTTAGTGTAGCTCTATCTCATGGGCTACTGCTGCAGTGACAGCAGGAACAGTATCTTCAATTTACGTAGCAACGTATTTTCCGACATATAGTACATGCTATACATTAACTGAAATATTCTTTTTGCTGGAATGAAAACACTTCTGGGATTTACAGCAACTGTCAAACTGAAAAACAGCTTAAAAATATTGAAAAGAGTTATTTTTGTTCTTGCTTTTTTTAGTCTCCAGTAATGTGTTGGTTTTTTTTAATTAGAACTCATCAAAACATAGGAAATTTCTGAATTATACAATACATTTTAAAGCTCTTGTTTCTGCATTACATTTTTTCCTATACATAATGTGAATATAATTGGAACCCTGAGTGTATAATTCTCTAATAGTACGTTAAAGCCTACTGTCTCCAGCACAGCATTCCCAAATGTATTTGCAATAGGCAGGTATCTCAAATCATAGTGTCTTATTAGAGTCTCATATAGTATTTAAAATATGGTGAAGATTTTTAAATAGAACAGAAAAGATACTCTATTCACCCACATATCACTCACAGGACTCAGACAACTGGACAATTTTAAGCTAATATTTACCAGCGCCTTCAGTCTTGTTGTTGACCAAAACCAACCAGTTTGGCACATACTGTCCCGTGTGGAACAAGCACGTGGTTTCAAGATCTCCACGTCTGGAGAATGACTGCATCTTCCCATTTCCGTTGTGCCTGATGGGTGGTGTTCAGTTTTTTGTGTTCTTTTCATGGGAAAATGCCTACTTTGTTTATACTGAGAAACTATCTTCAATATGGAAACTATTAGTCCAATCAAACTTGGAATTTAGAAATCAAAAAAAAAAAAAGAGTCATAAATTGAATAGACTATTTGACAATGAGATTAATACTTGAAATCCTAAAATAATTTGATTTAGTTCCTGTGCTGTGAGTATATAACTAATGAAAACACTTCTTGGAAACTCTCATGGTTGTTTATGTATTTAGTCTAATTCTGATATTGAAAATCAGTTTTTTCAAATAACAGCTAGTAACAAAAGGGTTAAAAAACTGAATTTCTATTAAAAGATTGATACTATCCAGGTGTTCAGCTATCTTTGAAAAAGGCATTTGAGATATACCCTGTCTGCTGTAAATGTCATTAGGAGACAGATTAGGCAGTGTTATACAAAACTTTAGTAAAACACAGGGATAATGAAAAAAACATTGTTCAAGTTCAGTGGAATAAATTGCCAAACACGTGACGTCCAGAGTGCCGGAGTGTCCATATCGCCGGCTGCAGGCTTGTAACATCCCATGCAGAGACAAAGGCAACATTAGGTTCTTCTGTCATAGGCACACTAGAAACAGATTAACACCTATGCTGATGCTATAAAAGATTTTGTGTTTGTCACATAAAAAGTATATTTCGCTTACTCCTTGAGGGTACAGGGTCCTTACAATATCTTGGTAATTTTATTCAAGTTACAGGACCCATGGGTTAATGCTCGTTACATGATATAATTCTGATGCAGAAAGTCTCCAAGGAAAGAGAACTGGTGTATACCCTCTAAAGGTTTGGCTCTTGGGATCAAGCTCCCTTACATCCAGTTTGGTTTATATAATGCAACCACAGAGTTACTTAAAAACAAAACAAAACAGAAAAAAACTCCCCTTTTGGTGAACTACTAGGAGAAAATGTAACCTCAGGGTTACAGGATGCAATCACTCACAGGTGGGATTGTCAGGGGAGGTGTAGGTTTTCACAGGGGAATTTACATACAGCCAAAAGAAGCCACTGCACAACAATTCGGGTGGGAGAGGGGGAGTTTTTCATGAAGCAGTAAAATAACTGCGTCTGTTTGTAGTTATTGGGCTGTTGTGCGTTTTGCTTAGTAGGTCAACACACTGTCATCTTATTAATTTGTGCCTGGGCCTATCACGCAAAGGCTGTTGCTTCACAGACGGTTTCAATCAGAGCAGTCAAACCAGCAAAATAGGACATCCTGGTCAGAATTACTTTCTCAACCTCATTTTGAACTGTTGCTTTTTGAATCAGTCTTGGCAGATTTCATTATAAGTTATTTATTATAGCGTGCACATTTCACGTGACACAATTTTATGTAAGAAAAGTGCATGTTCAGTCACAGAGCAAACCAGAATACAAAATACTATTAGTCAAAGAAATAGCCTTAATCAAGTCACGCACCACGAGACAAAAATAGCTGGTGTAATTCTACTACAGTCTTTTCCTTTTCTTATTGTATTCCTTCAATGACATTCTATAACAGGTACAATACCCCCTCCTGACCTCTCAGAGGATTAACTGTGTGACAAGCTGACTTTTCACTTCCCTGGTCAACATGGACAAAATAATTCAAAGTAAATCTGAAGCAGCTCAAAATAGAAAAGACGTGGGTTTTTTTTTTCCTTTAAGCAAACTCCCTCCCTGAGAAAGAAACAAAAGAACTTTTATTCTGTGTTTTTAGCTTTAAAATTTTACAAGAAAATTTCAAAACAAAACGTCTTTCCAAAGAGAAACAGTAAAATATTTCATCTGGAGGCCTTTGAAATGAAACATGTAGCTTTTACAGAAAAAAAAAAAGGTAACAATCTTTCAACGCAAATTATTCCCTAACTGTTGCATGAACTATCAAGTAGTTCTGACTGAAACTGTATCTGTGTTCTTCAGTGAATGAAATATCCATCAAAGCTTTTTTTCGCAGCTCTTTCTTTTGCTCTTCCGCTCTTTTCTTCTGGCTATTTCAGGCAAAGGATTCTTCTAACCTCAGCAACCATTAATAGAGATTAATAATCCCTAAATTTCAGCATTTTAGATAACTATTTTTTAGCCAAATTCAAACTTATTCCTGCAAAAACTTAAGGCTTCCTTTCAATTAAATAAGAGTTATTACTTGCAATATTTTAATATCATAAACAATTAACTTTTAAATCCATAATAATGCAAGTGTGTACATGTATATGTCAGCCTGAAAAGGAAACAGGAACACCAAGATTGTTGAAGATAAACTTGTCTCTAATTCTGTTTCTGCTTAAGTGTTGTGCTTAAGTTAAGGTTACTCAATATTGAATCTTAAAAACTCATAATGAGGACATATTTATGAGGCATGTTTTGATGTTGCTGTGTGATTTTACACCTCTCAAAATATGAACTTGATACAGTTCTCCTTGAAATCCTAACAGATACGGTTTCTACTGTAGCATCCGTACTGAGAACAAGTCACTAAATGAGTGAATGATTCTTTGTAGCTATGGATCATGGAATATATTGAATGAATTATGTCTATTTGTAATGGAAGTAATTATGCTATTCAAATATAACAGGGGAAAAAAAGTTTAACTAACCATTTTCTCTTAAATACATGAATTTCTACTTTAAGCACCAAAACTCATGTTGTATTCCAAAACATTTTCAGTCCTGTATTGTACCCCAGGCTATATATGTTGTAGGCATCATTCCTCAGTGGCTGAGGAAGGACATGGGTGTGCACAGCTGTACTGTCGAGACAGGTAACAGGCTATTTCAGAAATTCGAAGTCTGTCTGATTTTCTTGTAGTACATGTCAACAGGCAATCAAAAGACGTCAGGACGACTGCAACACAGGCTGTGTTACTGGTGCTGCCTTGCTCCCTAGGTACTGTGGGTACATAATTGTCATCATCTCCGCTTTTAGCTACTGGGCAGTATTAATTACGCTGCCTTGGTTGCTAGCTACTGAGCAGCTTTGATGCCTTCTTGATTTACTACAAAGAGTTACTGCTTCTGCTGCACTTTTTCTTTGCTGAGCTACTGGCAGGATCCTGCTGTGGTCCAGCTCTTGGGATTTCTTCTCAGCCAGATCCTTGTTACTGCAAAGTTTTCCTTCATTTGGAGTTTCAGTGTTCAACTTGACATCAGGGTATGAGTGCACTGTTGATGGATGTAACAGGAATATATTTTTTTATGAGGGATAGATGGTATTTAGGAGTGGAAAAGGTACATAGAGCACTTAGGCATCCTTTTTTTGATATTTCCTCAGGGAACGACCACTCTCTAATTCCTTGTGGCTTCTCTAAAGTCAGTGGAGTTCCACTACAACCATTTCTAGTTACTGTGGGAACAGAAATTTCTGATGTAACCTCTTTAACCCAAAACTTTTTGAATATTTAGCTCTCTAGACTGGAGATTTCATGCAAATTTTAGCAGCCGATGCTTCTTTTTTGAATGCTCTGCATCAATGCTGATGAATAGTGAATAGCCACATCCGGGTGAAGCAAGGAACGAAAGACAGCCTGAGAAAGCCACGTCTCTAGGATCTGAATTATGACAGGGTGTAATTCACTAGTTACTAACTCAGAGTTATATTCAGACCATTTTTCCTTTGCTTCTTAGAGAAAAGACAAGGTGGGGCAGATTAGAGGCAATCACACGAATGCTTTTCAAAAGCAAAACTTTCTGAGAGAGTGACGGTCACACAATTACGTAGTTTCCGCACTTACTAGGTATTTTCCCACTTTGGTCTTTGATTTCATGTTAGAAGCTTATACCTTATAAGAGAGACTGCATCTGTGCTTCATTAGACTGTAAATTCAGGGGAAGAGGGAGGGGTAGAGAAAAAATCTGAAGTTTCTCCAGACTTCTCTGGATTCTCCTGGTGGGACTGACAAATGCAGAAGGCAAAACACAGAAATGAAAGATTAACAAAGAACATCTCAAAGAAGGGACAAAAGAACACATGAAGTATAAGATCTACTACAAAACACTGTTACAGTGTAACATTACTCCTAAATTTTTGCTTCAGAAAGCATGTTTTTCATTTAAAAAATAACAACTGTCTTATTAAATGTATAAATCAGGTTTAAAATCACATAAAAAAGAATAAAGAGAGAAGACAAGGACTATTGATTAATAATCTAATTTTTCCTGTTACATGAGGACCATACTGTACCCTAAGTATTCTCTTCTTCCTAGTTCAGTCCTCCATCATCAGAGTCTCTTTCAGAGACAAATTGTTTACCCCTACAATTTCTTTTTTTCTGTTCTGTCATGTATCTCCCTACTCATCTGATTTTAGATTCTGATTTCTGGCTTCATGCCACATGTCCTTGTGTTTCCTCCACCAGGATTCTTATTTGCCAAATGTCCTTTTTTTCCCTCCCAGTTATTTCTTTTCTCAGTGGCTGCAGTGCCAGCTAGCACTGCTTCTGTGTTCTCTTGCTCATTATGAGCGTACTTTTTTCCATGTTCCCCTTGTGCTTCTCATTTTTGAAATTTAATATGGGGTTTCTGAAATCACTAACACCACATGTCTTAGCACTTTCTTCACATTTTCTCCTGAGAACAAGAATAATAGTTTGTTTTTACAAAATATAACCATGATTAGTATGTTTAAAATTGACCATTTGCTTTCTTTTAATAATCTTTTCCAAATGCCCATGTTGCTTACTGTCCAGTTCTAAAATAAGGAACATAATGCTTAAAAAAAACCAAACAACCAAAACCAAGATGACGTCAGCTCTAAAATAATGAGTCAGTTTTTCTTTATAATTTTAGATAAAGGATAAGTCAGTTTTTATTTACAATTTTAGATACAGGATAAGTATACATGTAACTTCTTCCAGTTATTTGAAAAATTTACTGTAATAAGCAAGGACTCCGCAGGTATTAACATAAAAGCTTCCTATGAACCTTTTGATTATTGTACAGCAATAGACAAAAAGCAGTACATTCTGACTATACTATCAGCAGTGTCTTTACCATGTAAATTCACTGTTAGTCCTTCTCCCACAGGAAGAACAAGTTTTGCTTTGTTTTTTTATAGTCACCTATATGGGAAATGGCAGGTGTCTGATTTGTCCTGTTCAACGTGCAGAAAGATTGCCAGTGTATGTGGTCCAACATTTCACTGTTCAACTGCCCACTGAAACAAAACCTTATGCAGAAGTCAATCTGATTGCAATGCACAAATAAAAATGAATTAAAACAGGAAACAGGAGTGAAAGTTGTAGCCAGGCTATAGGTACATGAATTTCATGCTGAAAAACAAAATGCCATTTTGCCTTCTCCAGTTCAGCCACGAAATCTAACAGGTTTTATTTTTCAAAAAAGCACCTTAGCTCTCCCCATGAATTAATGTACCTCTCCTGTCAAAGGACATAATTCAGCCAGAGGACTATCATCCATCTTGGATATTTGCTTACCCAAAGGCAATACTCTGGGAATATTGGCCACAGAGAAAGAGCCTAATTCAAAAGGTGGTCACTAGCTACAGTCTCTGAGATGCTTTCTGTCACCCACTGGAACTTCAGCTCTAGCAAGTCAAATATCTAAAGCTGATTTCTCCTCCCCAACCCGAAGAAAAATGAAGAGAAGCAGAAGAAAAACAGGTACAAACACCCAAAGTTGGAGTAATGTTAACTCACTGTCAAACACCAGCCTGGGATTCTCTGATGCAACAGTTTTCTAGATTATCACAAAAGCATGTGCAGATGTCAATGCCCAGGGATATAAGGGCCTAAAAAGGAATAAGCAAGTACCTAAACATGAAGTCAGCCATGTGTGGTAAAGTCTTCCTTTAAAAATGCTGTTTTGGTTCTTTAATCACTTAATGCCATTGTACTTATGGGTCCTTGCACACAAGTAATGGTGACAGCCGCTCTGAGCTCTAGTCAGAGAACTGGCTAGTGAACAGCTGGTTCAGCTATCCCACAGTAAACTGTAGCACTGTAGTTAACACGAAGCCAAGGCATCCCTTTCCAGAAGCAAGAGTAAATCCAGTGAAGCCCATGGGGTTACTGAGATGCTAAAGGCAGCTCTGCAGGTGACTATTGAACTCTACCACCTGATGCAGCTATGACAAAGCCTAAACTTGGACTCAACCTTCAGCTAAGAGCAGTATAAAAATAGCACGCTCTGTTTCTTATGCTCTTTTTAAACATGAAGTACTGTTCACTGTTGGAGATGAGGCTTCACTAGCTTGACTTTTGCTCTGGTCCACTGTCACAGTTCTTACATTATGAAGTATAAGCACGAAGAAAAATTTGGTCCGGTGAGTCCACAGCTTTTAGCCTTCTGACGTTAAACAGGAGTACAGAGAAGCGATATTATTTTCATTAACTCCAGCAATAAGTTCGCCTTCTGGGTCTAATCTAAAGCTGCTATGAAAAGAATAAATGATTTTACCAAGCTCTCAGTTTCGTGGAATGAAGATTACATAATTCCAGCCTGGTCTCCTTAATTAATTTAATACAGGAATGTTACTTGCCCACAATCTCTCTCCTATTATCCAGTAATATTACACAAACTAAAAAGTAATCGGCAAAAATAAAAGCTTATGTTTATTATCTCAGAAAAACTGAGCAGTGAAGTTTGGGCTTTTCCCGTGTTAAGCTATATTGGCACACAAAGGTTAGTCTAGATTATTTATTTAGGCTAGTGAATTGTTTGGTACTTCCCGTCACTGCTGCCAGAAGGTAGAGGAGGGGAGGACACCAATCTGCAGACCCTGACAGAGGAGATTCCTCCAGGCGGACAGAAGGACTCCCAGGGACTCCGGGGAAAATCTCCTGCTAGTGTGACACCAGGGCACTGGCATGACTTGGTCAGCAGGGACACGGACACTCTTCCACACTGGCAGACAGCTGCCCCAGCATGCAACTCGATAGGTACGCCCAGCACGCTTCTGCCCAAACCACTGAAACACATGCCAGCCTTTCTGCTTGCAATGAGCTGTATATCTAATGACTTGTGAGCCAGTGGATCCTTCCCATCCTCAGCAGGATTTAGACGAGGCCCCTTAGTCCAGTAGCAGCCCCTGCAACTTGAGCCATTGCCTTGTTCCAAGGGAGGTGGGTATAAACTCAGCGATAAAGCTGAGCACTGTGAATTAGGTCGGATCCTGCACCAAGGAAGAACCTCGTGCCTGCTGCACAGGGCTCTCGGCCACGATCTGCTCAAGAGCTGCTTGGAGGGACGCTCCCAGCACAGCCAACCCACCCACTGGGCAGAAACCACAGCGCGGCCCGAAAAAACATTCTTTCCCCCAAACAGGGTTATCAGGAAAACACGGACATTTCTGGGCAGTTTATTTTCTTGATTTGCAGATTGCTCAATAACAAAACATTTCTGATCCTACACAATTCGCGTTCCAAAAGAATTGAGGGGGGAAAAGAAGTATGGAAATAATGGCATAAAAACTTTTATGCTACTAAGCCTCCAAAACAAATCTAAAACACATGTATTTTTTAAAGTATTTTTTTTCTACTAATTGGACTATAGTCAAGTCATTGCTTAATTTTTGCAAACCAGAAAAAAATATGCCAAATACAGAGCTTTGATGAATGCGCAGGTGATGTCATTTCAAAAAGTACGGGGACATTTAAGGCTGGAAAACAATTTATGATTTCACCTCTGAATGAGAACAGTCTGCTGTTTATTCAGACTCGATGTTTGAAAACAATATTAATCTGGCCTACAGAAAATGAGATAATTTTATTTATTTCAACAAAAGAACTGTTTATACCTAAACAAAGCTGTAACAATTTTTCCTTTCATATTGACTGTGAAATATGAAAATATCCTGGTAGTAACCCCCCCAAATGATCCTTCTTGAGCCATTAAAACATTCTGCTCTTTGCTAGCTTTGTAGATTACTCTCCCATACATGACCTCAATATTTATGGTAATGTTCCCACGTAAACACAGAGAGCAGAATGTAAAAATGAAGATAGGATCAGCAGATCTTAGAGCAGAGTTTTGTCCTCAGGAAAACAAAAAAGACGTGAAAAAGACAAGAAGTTGCCTGCCTTTCTGTTGCCTCTGTGATTATTGATTCCAACTTTCCTCCTTTTTGGTCAACATACAGCGGAGCATGTGAAAACTAAGCCTATCCTTCTCTGTGTTCCTAACTGGCTATGACTTGTATGAACAGTGATTTGGTGGATGTGGACTCTGACACTGTGTTCTTTACAGAGTAGGCAGAGTATACTGTGGGTATGAGGAAGGATCACCCAGGCACACCATGCCTAACCTCTAGGCATTCTACCTTCTGGGTGAACAGGAGGGTGGCAGTTTGCTCTGCCGTGTTCTTCTGAGGTGTTCCCTTCGTCAGCCACCACCTAGTTTTGGATCACTGAAAGGGAAATCTAAAGCTATGAGGCAGTTGGTATCATTTAATGAAAATAGCATAAGCAGAAATTAACTCCTGATCATTTCTTCAAACTTCAGCAGTGTTACCTGCCCACACATCCAAACACAATGGCCGGAGTCATCTCTCTTTTCTCTCACTGAACTCATATAGCTCTAGATTTAATGATCTCTGTATTTTCATACTTAGTATCTAAACAGGCTACCTCTGTTTCACCACGGGGTGTTGGAACTTGTCCTTCTTCCATCATCCTTAGTGTGCCTCCACTCCTGTCCCCACAGCAGCTTCACTTTGGGGACCGTTTGCCAGATTTCCCACACACATACTTTAAAGGCAACCCTAGAGGTAGCCTGCCTGCTGCTTCCAGGTCTCTTCTTGGGAGCGTGTGATATCTTGGGGAGCATGCGAGATTCTTTGCACTTATTTTCCCTTCTTAGCTACTTCTGCTTATATAAAATTAAGTTCAAGTATGTTCCCCGTGGGTTTCTCTGTACAAGGAATGCATTTGTTTACTTCTTTCTGCCCATATTGTTGCATTCGGCTCTATGCCAGTTATCTGAGAACCATAACACTAGGAAGATATCCCAGGTCAGCAAATCTTGGCCTCTGAGACTACTGTCAACATATTTATATCTTTATATTCTTTAATGTGATTAGAGGATAAAGAAGAAAAACCTAAGAAAGCCTGTACTCCAGACTGAGCTGAGACAATACTGGTAACCTTGAACTGCTGGAATTTAACAGCTTTGAGTGAACTCGAGAATATACCACATACTTGAGAACACAGATACGGAGAGAGGACTTTAAGATTATTTTCCTGACAGCTTTCCTGGGATAATTTCTTCAAACAGCAAAGAGGAATCCGAGATAACAGGACTGAAAGAGAGGTCATTTAGTCTATTGCTATAGGATCATCAGCTATACCTAAACTGTACTTCAAGAAAAAAGGTTGTGGGGGATTCTGTAAGCTCATGGCAAACATTAAATCTGATATATTTCTGTCCGAGGCTTTCACCCAAGAGCCCACCTGTTGATGGACCCAAAGTGTGTATATCTGAGTTTTAAGAGCCCAGAGCTTGTTTGGTCTAAGTGATTGAATACAGTGATCCCCTGGATCTGTTAGTTTACATAACAGTTCACCCGGGCGTTCTCTGACAAAAGGTCTAAATGCGGTTAGTTCTTCCTCTTCATTTTGAGGGGAAGGAGAAGAATGAAGGGGTTGGCAATGGGGAGCTGGAAAGAGATTTAGGTTTGTACTACAAGGGAGCTGATGACCAGCTGGATACCTCTGTGTTTGCAATTGTGCATCTAGCAGTTTCGAAGAAATTTAATTTTCATAGAGCCCAGCACCAGAGCAGCTGGGATCCTGTTTACAAAATTAATCACCCTAAAAGTTGACATCAGGCAGCCGTTTCTGCCTGAAGAAACACTCGCTACCATCTTGTCATTTTTTCAGGCAAAATGACTAAATAAAACAAATCAAGAAAATAACCAGCCTTAAATTAAACAAACAGCCTAGCATTGCACCCCAGACACTACCTCCAGCAGATTGTCAAGAAGAAAAACATATACAAGCAGAGCCACTTGGCTGAGAAAGTCGTGTAGCCAGGCTTGAAGTTTCAGCCCTGCAAAACCTACTCTGCCTTCACAGGGTGGAGCAGCAGAGAGGGACCTTCAGAAAAATAGGTTGAAGAGCCTTGTTAACAGTGTAAAAATAGACTTAGTACTGCTGTAAGTTTTGGCTAAAATGTAAGACTGGTGTTACAGCAACTCAACTCACTTGTGAAAGAAAAAGACTTTGCATCACATGTGCCTCCCAAGAGACAGGAGCTGCCAGCATAACAGAGCACAGTCGATAAAAGGCTGAGATGGCTGCTGTGAAGTTTCCATTAAAAAGCCATAGTTCAGTACTCAGGGAGGCACAGAAAATAAAAGGATTCAGTGCAGTCCAGGAGAACTTGTTTCTCCTGCAGGCTACAAAAAAAATTTAAAGACTTCAGCCATTTTTCCATTATTAATTGCTGTCAATTATTCCATTTTAAAACATATGTGAATTGTTGATGCCATGTCTTTTGCTTATTAAGTGATGGTCATCCTTAGAGTCTTGAAGCAACACTGTGCAGAATTCAGTGGGATTGGTTGTGTGATTTATATGATTTTACCATCAACAGACCCGTCTGGATGCAGTCCTGAGTAATGTGCTCTAGGCAATCCTGTTTTAGCAGGGGAGTTGGACTAGATGATCTCTAGAGGTCCCTTCCAACTCTGAAATTCCGTGATTCCGTGATTTCTTTGATTGCACGATCCTCAAACAAATAAAGAGTCTTCAACATGGGTTTGCATACACTTCTTAGATCCACCTACATCCTTCCTATATTCCTAAATCCAGCACACAATGATGGATTCCTTCTCCAAGGATATTTCTGCAAATAAAGTTTCACTTATAAAATGCTTGCAATAAAGAGAGAAAAGGGAGTGAGTCAGAGTGACATTTGCACCTTTGAGTCAAACAAATATTTACAAGCAATGTTCACCCAGCTCTGTCCAGACACATCCCCATTTCAGTGAAGGCTTCCATGCTCTCCCAGTGCCAACAAGTCCTTTCTGCAGTTCTCCAAGTGCTTCTCCTGTTTATTTCACATACAGTTTCTGTTCTTTCAGATCAAAGAAAGCCTGCTCAGTTTTATCCTCTTGGCCAGTCCCACTCCCTAGACTTTGTTTATATCCTAGATGGCATGTTATCATGACAGAAGTTTCTCCTGTTCTCCTTCAGAAGAATCTCTGTAGACATTTCTGGCTAGATTTTCAACATAATAAGTAACTTCTGCATGAAAATCAGTTTTGTTAAAACTGTCACAATGCAACTTTAATGAAAAGTGATAGAAATCAAATGTAAACGTATGAATACGTAAAAGACTTTTCTAGATAACTAGATTCAGAAATCACCAAATAAGGGTTCTCTTGAAACAGGTGGACAAACCATCCCCCCTAAAAGAGGAGTTTGGGGTAACATCTGAGGTCTGCTGTCCTAGTGTAGCGACAAAAATCTGCTGTAGAGTGTGGTTAAATGTAAAGATGAGCTGACAAAGACACAGTCTGGTGCATGCAGTTGTAGTTGTTGTGGAGGAAAGATAAAGGGAACCCCTAACTCTGTGCAACTGTTGTGTTGCAACACTCATCAGCCTCTAACACCAATCAGTCTGTAGCCAAAAACAAAAAAAAAATTCCTGATTTGTTACTTTTGTTGTGTTTGTGTTTCCTTCCTCATTTAAAATTCTTGCTTTTAGAAACAAACTTGTAAATATTTACAGAATGAATCATACTAAACAGCGAAGGAGATTAGATAAATGCTTTGGTACTAAACCAGTGTGTTTCATGTAGCCTGATTGTATAATTCAATTTTGTATTAGAGGGAAGATATGTAAATACAAATGGTGAAATGTGGCCCAGTTTTATAAGGACATATTTCAAACAATACAGATGAAATCCAAATGAAGTTCTAGTTCTATGTTTACTGTGGTGAAACTAAATTTCATAAATATGTTAGCACCTGGAGATATTTGTTGATTTCTGAATAACAATGTTAAAACTTTCATAAATCAAAAATATTTGAGTGTGGACAAAAAGTGTACATTTGGGTTTGAGGGGCTTTTGCTACAGAGATTTATTTTGTTTGATCATTCATAACACCTACTTCTTTTCACATAAACACATGTAAAGCTTGTGTTAACTATTAAGAAGAAACAGTACTCCTTTTTGTTTCTTAATGGTTTATCTATACTGCAGTAATAACGAAAACCATAAGAAACAAACCTGTGCCACATTTGTAGGCAATTAGGCTGTGGTTTATTTCTGTATAAACCGCATTTGCAATTTATTGAAAAGCAATGTGGTTTATAAACAAAAATTACTCACATTGTATACCATCGTAAAAAGACTATCGTAACACCAGAACAAAGGCGTGCAGACGACTTTGCTCATTAAAAAAGCATTGACATTGAAAGTATATCATTTCTAGAGAGACCTGAAAGATAAGTAGAAACAGGAAGAGTTTCTCCTGTGCAAAACACTTAGACAGCTAAAGATATTATATATTTTACTTAAAAAAAAGATGTGATGTTCCTTGTGTTAAATCGCGTCAGATGTTATCACAGATAAATCATTTTCAGGAGGACAGTACAAGGGCAGAGGAAACTAATGAAATTGTAACTTGTAGAACATCCGGCTTAGTGTAGCAGGAAGTCCAAATGATTCCTTGCCTATGGAAACAGCAAAAAAAGGGGGATGAAGAACAAAGATGAGCTGCACAGGAAACTAGGGATGAAACCTCTCAAAATTGGAACACTCCAGACTGCAGATCCTAACCTTTTCCAGAAATCCAGTCTACTTCTTTGTTGGTACTTCTCAGAGAAAAGCGATCCTTGTCTCACCTCATTCATCTAAAAACTATTTATTTCATGCTCTGATCCAATGCCATTAGCAGCTGGCTAACAAGATTGTTGTGATCATGTAAGCAAAACTCAAAATGAAATAAAAATTGCAACTAAAGCTAACGCCAAGGAAGGCAGTTCCAACAGAAAGTGTGAATTAACTGGACATAGGAGAAGTCGTGTCAACTCAAGAACAGGCTCACGTTTTCTTTCCTGCCCTGAGGCCTGCTTGGGTGAATAGGAACACTACGTTTGGATCCTTCCAGTACCTTCTGACAGGTTTTCACCAAAAATTACTTGTTTTTCTGATGCTAACTTCTAAGTACAAGGTTAGGCACCTAAACAAGTACTAAAATGCCACCTCTTGGGTGTTTTTAACACAAGTCCAACTGTGGTTCACACCACAGTTTTTTCAGAAGTCAATGCAGGTGAAGAATTGTCCAAGAATTTGGACAATTGTGTGGTTCAGACCCTAAAGGAGTGACAAACTTTCTGGAAGAACCCAGCTGTCCCTGGAGACTGAGAGGGAAATTGTGGTAACAAGGCTCCAGGCTTAGTCATGTCGCCATGATATGAAAGTCTACATCTTTTTCCTCAGCTGCAACATGGGAGTAGTCACATATTTATTGTATTTCATCGGACTCTTGTGAGGGAATTAGTTTAGGTCACTTTCCAGAACACTCAGTATTTATTAAGTCTGCTCCAACCAGCAGGTATTAATTACTATTTTATTTTGTAAATAATTTGTAGAGTTGTCTTTCAGCTGCACTTAAGGTTTTCCAGAGAAAGGAGCCTGTTAGTAGCTTCAGAAATGTCTCACTAAGCCTAGAGTTATTTGTGTCTGTCAGCTTCTCCAAGTTGGAAATGGAAGAGTTGCGTTAAACATCCCTATTAACTTTCCAACATGTGACTCAAAGCAACTCCTCTGTCTTTGATTAGTTAGAAGTACATCTGCAAAGTTGAGTTTACAATACACCACATAATCTCAAATGCAGATCTTATTCTGTCATCTGGACCATACGTGTTAGTGTCAACAACAGTAATAAACAATACAAGACACAGCTCACATAAACATTTCAGAAATCATAAGCTTAATCATTGTTCAGAAGTTGGACCAAACTATGACTAACTTCTTCAGCACTATAAGCCCTTGGCTTACTGGCTTTGAAATATATCCAGAAGAAAGTGTATCCAAAACCTGAACCTAGAGATGAAAGGGAATTCATGTGGCATAACAATGATCTGAACAGCAATAAACAACTTTAAAAGTTGGTCAACTATGAGACTGAAGTTGTGTTGAGTCACAAGCCTTGCTGAATGGCAATCTCCACTCCACTGCATTCTACTATTTCTTTTACAGGATAAGATCATTTCTTAATTAATTTTATTAGCTACTTCTTTTCCAGTCCAGTGAAGTTTGCAGGACTGTCTATGCCACTGTCCCTCTAACCTTTGGCTTTCCAAAAGGATTCTGGCAGCTGCGTCAGTGGGTAAAATTGACTGAGAGTTGAGTTTGGGAAAAAAAAACTGAAGCAGTGATCAATGGAAAACATTTGCAGAAAGCAGAGCCTAGAAAATGCCTGTAAACCTGGTCTGTACACACAAATGTGAAGTTTTCACACACCAGTGCCAGTGTGACTCATGACAGCATGAGTCAGAGCCAGAGGACTTCCAGCTCTTAAGGCCAGGCAGATTCCCAGTGAGTTCCTACTTGTGCCACCTCCACTGTTCTATGACTTCCAAGCGTGAAAACCCAGACGCATTGAAAAGGGAAGAACGACAGAACATTCGCTAGTCTGACAGTAGTCTAGACATGTCCTTTGATTGTTCGTAGGTGTTTGGTGAAAGACAGAAAGTAAGAAGGTGTTCCAGTGTTTCAGATAATAAACTGAACTAATGAAAATTGTTTTCTCCTTATTTCCATACATAGACATTAGGTCAGAGACGATTATATTCTAATATTTCAGGTCCAGCCTGTATGAAAATGGAAAGGTTCTTACATAGTATTTTAGACAAAGCCCATGTCAAACAGGTATTTCTGTAGCCTCATTCTTCTGTCAGAAGTGTGACAGCCAGCAAAGATCTATACCGTATTACCACCATATATAACACTGCATATACTTCCAACAATCATCTACCAGAAATAGCTGTCTGTATTTGGAAAGGCAGGGAGGAAACAATTGTTATGAAAGAGAGAAAGAAAAAGTATCTTTTTAGACTACTGGATATTAGTAAGCATCCCCATTTCCTCCTTTGGGAGTGAAATAAAGGTCATTGACTCAGGGAAGCTAGGAATTATTGCTGGTAGAGAAAATCCTGCCTGATTTTCCCTAAGAAAATAGCAAGTATGAATTATCTAATATAATTCCCAGAAGAATCTCTGTTTGTAATCTATTGTCTGAACCCTAAAATTCAGTCCTAAGAGACCCCATTAGTGTAAAGAGAGAAATGTAGCCCTCAATTATTTTGTTAACTGATATCTGAACCAATGAGGGCCAAAATGCCCTCCAAAATCCTTAAGATGGGCTGGTATTTTGCACCACTACGCCGGCATTGGTAGATGAGCATAGTTTCCGTAAGTAATTTGTTAATGAGTGTCTCTCACTGCTTTGAGAGCCACTAGATAGAAAAGCCAAAAAACAAGAGCTAAATCATCTGTCATATGTTGACTTAGATTTCAGTAATCTTGGTTTGGTAGCCTGACAGAAAGTCGTTGCACATGGGTGCTATATTTAAGACTTTCCTTCCACAGTCTGTTCTGCCCAATACGCTTGTTATGCCCCTGTCTAAACTCTCAGTTAGACTCAGGGTTATCAAAGATTTGTTATTTTAAGGAGCTAAGTGGTAACCTATATAAACTGGCAGAAGCTACAAAGTGCTTTTAGTGGCTGCAGACAGAAAAGAACATTGCAGGGCCTCATTCAGGTCAAGATAATGATACAGCATAACTCAAGCTGAACTCCTAGGTACTTCTAGTTACAAAGCTACTGCTTAAAACAGGAAAGACACTGAGAATACTGGAAGTTTATTAAAATAATTGATACTTCATGGCCAGTTATCAAACTGATTACTGTGAATGTTTGCTGCAAAGGGAAAAATGTGACTATTGTCTGTTCTGCCATCTTCTCATGCAGAGTCCAGAGCAATTCCTGTTTTGTGGATTTCTGAAACATCTGCTATTTAACATTTTTAGTACAGAGGTTTCCAAGAGCAAAAGAGTTCTTGAGATGTTTTTATACCTTTTCAGACAAGAAGTCCAAGGAAGCTGGAAGGCTCAAATGTAGTAGAAATTCTTTGACCACATCTGCTGCGAAGCATAGCCGTGACAGTGAAAGATACAAAGCAAGAAAATAAACACCCCACCGCTGCATTTGACTTTGTTGACTGACTTTCCTACAAATGTGAGAGAGCACACTTAAAAATACAGATATCACTTTTTTTCCCTGATCGAAAAACAGAGGTTTCAATTGATCTTGAAGTAGTTGCAACAAATTAATTCAGCTGAGACATTTTCTTGGGCATGTACATCCAGGATTAAGTGTCCTTTACTTTCCTTACCAAAAGTCACAAACCTCGAGAATCTGGATGACTGGGAGCATCAGATGGTCATGGTAAAGGTAAGAAATTAAAATAATTTCTCCAAAACTGCTGTCTGTTTTGAGATTAAAGCCAAAAATCACCAACCTGTGAAGTCAACCATAAAAAGCAATCATCATTAATCAACACAAAATCATTGTCCACATGTTTTCTGAAGCAAGATGGCTCATCACAACTATTTTATCATGAGACTGTAATAAAAAATGATAGCTGGCATGTTCCTATGACAGACACCAGAGATTACAGAGACTGATTGCTCTAAACAATACGTGTTAGTGGAAGAGATTTCTAATTCTTCCAAGGTAGGGTGATTTATAAGCTTTTGATCCAATGTAAAATTTGGGGGGATTTTTTTCTGGCCTTTGTAATGGAAAAGGTGTGGTAGAATATGCTCAGTATTTTAGGTGTACACCAAAGGGGACTATGTTAATAAAATGTTTTACAGTTGTGTAACTTCATGAATTTGAACAGAATTAGTCTTTATATATACAGTAGACTTAAGTGGAATTACTATTTATTTATATGTACCACTTGTTTGGAACAAAGACACAAACTTCTGCACGTGATGCAAATATATTTTCTTCAAAAACACCACACAGTTTTCTCTGATTACAAACATGTATTTTAATTTCTATTACCATAATGCTTAGGAGCACCAGCCATGGACCAAAGCCTCATTTTGCTGGGAACTGTATTGTTCCTTTAACAAGAAAGCCATCCCTGTCCTTGCAGTGTGACATGAGAGGAGGAAAGAAAAGAAAGTTAAGGACACAGGAATGGCAACATGCATATTCTTAG
This sequence comes from Dromas ardeola, assembly GCA_013398915.1. Classification (NCBI taxonomy): domain Eukaryota; kingdom Metazoa; phylum Chordata; class Aves; order Charadriiformes; family Dromadidae; genus Dromas; species Dromas ardeola. The sequence continues at coordinate 8,602 of VYZM01022253.1, read as the reverse complement.
TATATCAGCAGCCCAACCATCAAGAGGGCTGTGTTCCACTTCTTGTTTGGATTGTTTCTCTTTCCTTGGTATCATAACAAAGTAGAATTTTAAGGTATATGTACACAGTATCTAACTAGAGAAAAGATGTAAGTTAAGGCAACAGTTAGTTGGCATTACTGAGTTATCCACATTTATATAGGATCACTTCAAAAATGTCATGTCAAAACAGAACCAATGATAAATAGCGCCATTTCCAGGAAGACAATATATAGGGTAGATGGTGGAGTGATTGAACACAGTGATTTAGGATCATGAACAAAGAAAGACCGAACTAAATTTCCATGCCATTAACATGTGAAGATTTAAATAAGCAGAAGGCTGTCTTTTCATGGAATACACCTGGAATTATAAGACTAATGTGAGAAAATAAAAAGATAATATAGGAATAATACTGTCTCGAGTTTTTAAAGGGAATTCCAGAAAATTTTAAGACCTTAAAAATATCTAGAAATAGATGATTCACTTAAAATAATTTCTGTTTGATTTGTATACGTTATAAAGTATTTTAGTTTTCCTATGAATACTACGAGTCAAATGCAGATAATGTGACTCATGCTGATAGCACAGAAGGTTTTAGTATTCTTCTCAATGTGCCTTATTTTCTAATCACTAGGGTTCAGCACTGAACGGAATCAAAACTGCATAAAAAATTATTGATTCATTGACCTATTTAAGTCTTATGCAGTACTGATGTCTCCATGTCTGATTACAGACTTATCTTAACAATCTCTTCTCACTTACAACTACCCATCACCAGATTGTCTATGTGCTGCAGGCTCTATGTAACTTCGTTGGCCAAATATTTTCTTGAAGAAAGTTTATAATTTTGACAAGCTCTTGAAAATATTTATGCATGAAAGCTACTGCTCATTCTTACCAAATCATTCATTATTGTCATTCTCACATCCCCAAATAAATAACTGAATCCTTAATAACCTTTAGAGGAAAAAAAAATAAAAAAGATTATTTCAAATCAAAGCAACTGACTAAGGCCACACAGGTCTGGTATGAAAGTTTGTCAAGCACGTTTCTTGTTGCCTGTTCTGTCATCAAAAATCTATCCCTTATAACCCAGTAGCTGATGTGAGATTTCAAACCACGTGAGATGTATCTGCAACAGCTCATAAGGCTAGGTCATTTCCAAACACTCTGATTATGTCAAAAAGTTTCATTTGCAATGAGTGTTAGGTCATCTAATGTAGTTTTAGTCCTCTGTTACGTGTTTTTCTTGCCCAGTCCTGGACAGAGAAGAAAAGCAGATGGCTGCAAACATGATCTGTCACCACAGCTACTTGTTTCATGAACAACACTTACAACTTGCTCATGACTGGTTCTCGATAAAATACTTAAAATATCTTATTGAGCCTAGCCCATCACAAAAGTGATGTTGTGAATTAATTTTATTAATTTTCAGAAAAGATGATAGCTGCTAAATACCAGAAGTATTAACAACCACACTAAATTTCTATCAAAATTACTCAAAGTAAGAGAAGTTACCTTTTCTCAATCCCCAATGTTCTACAGCTAGGATAGCATTATCAGTCAGCTCATTTGTTTAAATGCAGAGAATTTAAATCATGATCTGATATTAAAAAATTAGAGTAGAACCAAGAGTTTGGCCATAAACAGAACTCCTGTTAGTTTCCAACCTCTTCCATCTTCTAATGTATGGCAAATTGGAGTCAAAAACTCAGGATGACTGGCAGGCTAACAAGTATGGGCTTTAGCAAAGCAACAACAGGAGAAGGAAGTCTGCCAACAGAGCACCTGGCACAAAGGTCTTTTTGTTAATGAAGCCTTTCCTTCATACTGACCCAATGTCATTCTGAACATTTCCTTTAATTTTACTTAAGGTAGAAGGTGAAATGCAATTGCCATAGTAGAGGTGGTTAGTTATATTTCAACAAAACATTTTGTCTGTCAGAAAACTGAGCCCTCAAAACCAGACCATTACATTCATCTGTGGGGGGAAAAAAAAAAAGTAGGGAAAAATAGCCTTTTGATACTTTCTTTAAAAATTACTGTTTCTCTGTTCTGATAACTGTAAGCAGAAAAGTCATCGAATCATACAAAGGTTGAAAAGAAAATCAGGAGGTGCCCAGTGCAACAACCTGCACAAAGCATCACTGAGGAGGCCTGGTCTTGAAAAGCTCCCAGGAGGCAAGACCAGACAGACTCTCTAGGCAACTTGCTCCACTCTGGACTGTCCCCATGTAGAAAAGGTTTTTCCTTTATATCTGGCCTGAATTTCCCTTGTGTCAACTTATGCTGGTGTCTCCTGTCCTGCCACCACACACTGCTGCAGAGATCCTGGCCTTGTCTTCTCAATAACCTGCCTATAAGTAGGGGAAGGCTGCTCTGAGGTTCTCCAGGCTGAAGCAGCCCCATCTCTCAGGCTTCCCTCACAGGGCAGGTGCTCCAGCCTCTGAGAACCCCAGTGGCCCCCCGCTGAACTGACTCCAGTTTGGCAATGTCTACCTCGGATTAGGAACACCAAACTAGAGGACACAGTGCCTAGTTGTGGTCCAAGACATGCCACGTTGAGAGGAACAACCACTTCCCTCCATTTCCTGGCTGTGCCCTTGCTCATACAGCATTGGATGGTGCTGACCTTCACTGCTGCCAGCCCCAGAGGTGGCTCACTCCTGTGCAGCTTGCTGTCTCTCCCAAAGCCCTAGGGACTTACCCACAGAGCTTCTGCCCAGGCAGCCGGCACCCAGCCTGTACTGTTGCAAAGGGTAGGGGCTGTGCCTTCCCAGGTATGACTGGTAAGGCACAACTTTGCACTTTAGTCCTGATAGACCTTTGTTTTTTCCTGAATATAAGAAAAAAATCTTGGATTGTACTGTCCTTAAATACTCACAAGATTTCTTTATCTCCTTTGCCCTTCAGAGCTGTCTCATTGGATCCCACCTACAAGTCTTCTGAATGAGATGAAGTCTGCTACTCACTTTCCTCACTCTCTTCAGGTTCTTGACCTCCACTAGTTCATTGTTGCTACAGCCAAGGCTGACACTGATTATCATGTTCTCAACCACATCTTCTCCGTTATTGAATAGGAGATCCAACTGTGCCTCACCCTTGGTTGGCCAATCCATTATCTTTATCTAGAATTTACCCTTTACACCCTCCAGAAGTCTTCTCAACTGTTTGCATCTTGCCATGTTGCCCTTTCAGCAGATGTTAGGGAAGTTAAAGTTCTCCCCAGTAAATGAGGTTTGTGATATAGAGATTGTCTGCAGTTGTTTAGAGATTCTGTTGACTTCCTCAGTCTGGTTGGGTAGAAAGAAAAAAAGGAACAAAATGCTCTAAAATACAGAAATGTTTTCGTTGATAACATTAAATTTTTCTGACTGGCTTTGTATGTTTTTTAGATTTCACCCTTTCATCTTAATTCTGATCAACAAGTTTATTTTATAATCTTGAGTTATGTCCTAGAAAAAAAAATATTAAATAAGCAAAAGCCCAACAGCCATTCTCCTTTGTTTTCTCAATAATAAAATAAAAAAATCTTGAAGAACAGACTCCAGAGCACTTCCCTGATGAGAACTGAAATAAGCCATGGAAAGAACCAGAGAAGAAAGTCTGTGGAAATGGACTTACGTCCTGACAGTGGCCTTGGTTTTTTTTCTCATATGGAAACTTTTCCTCAGAGTTAATTACCTTTTCTGCATCACACTGCTCTTTACTACATAAATAACAGGTTTACACTCTCTGTAACCTCAGCTGATTTTTCCTTTCTAAAGGCCAATGAAATATTAGGAAATGCCTCCTACATATTTTCCTTGCCTGGATTTCTGTTTCCTAGTCAGTATGTAGGGAAGAATAAATAGCCTAAAAGAGGACTGGTAGAGGACTAGCAATAGGAATCTGGCCACAAGAGAGGAAACAACTAAGGAGGCCAGGTCTGTTCTACTTATTGGACTCTGTTCTGCAGCTGGCAAAACATTAGAAAATAAACGTTGTTTCCTGGTATTTTAATTTCCCATTGGAGTTTACAATGGTAAACTTTACTTTTGGGTAAGATATGTTTTGAAGATTTATTTGCTTTGTATAGCTAGAATAAAAACTTGTTAGGAAACAACCCTCCACATGCTGAGTGGGAAAGTTTCCCTTTCTTCGTGTTCAGATGACCTGGGAAGTCCTGTCATCACTATTGGGAAGAAACTCTGTCCCTGCATAGAAAGACACATTTACTGGATACAGTACCACCAGCCCTCGTACTGAACTTTGGAGAACTAAATCAACCATCACACACTGATAGGAACATTGATATGAATTGAAATGAAGTCTGTATGGATAATACAAGACAGATGTTTGCTCACTCTTACCCAACTAATCCTAGCCACCACAACAGCATGTGGCAAACACCTGCTAAGGCCTGGCTGTGTCTTGGATGTGCTCCTAGTCACTGAAGGAAATTTCTTGTAGCATCCTGTGGTAAACTAAAAAGAATAAAAAGCTTCAAATGATAAGATATTTGTCTCGAATTACACAGAGAGCTTGTCTCTTCCAGTCGCAAGCTCCCAGTTCTTGTTTTTTTAATACCCATTGAAGACTCAAGCAGTGTTCAACATTTTTCAAAAGCAAACTTCCTTCATACACAGAAGGACCGAAGGAGCCTTTATCTTCAAGACAACCAATCATGCAAGAGTGCCAAGGAATGAGGTCTTACCCATTCCCAGGGTAAGACCTCAGTCACACTACAGCTCAGCAGCAGATAGTGAAGAAAGACAGAGCCTTGAAGCCAGCAGAAGTCGTAACAACCTCCCTCTCACTCCCTCCTCTTCAACAGTAGCCCTTCAGTCTTTTCTTCCCATTGTCCTTTCAGACATTTCTGTAAACACTGACAAAAGTCATAATTCTGAGTTTATGCGTCAAAGACTCATTTTGTCCACTGAGGACATCTAAGCAGCCCTTACTTCATCAAAATATGGGTGGGGTGAGAGCTTTTTTGGATTAACTGCAAATAAATGACGAGTTAGCAATGCATGGTGCCCAAAATGGAAACAATCCGGTCCCCAAATAGCACATTCCATACAATAGATTAATTATTAACTAATAGATTACAGTTGTCTTGGAAGTATAGAAAAAATAATACAGCAAAATAGAATGTGTGAGAGAAACACCAGACTGTTCCACACTGAGACATGTTGGGAGCTACCTCTGCTAAGAGGCCTGTGATGTCTCTGCAGGACTTTCCAAGGGCTGACTAATAATGTATCCTAAATTCTCATCCATTTCACTAGCAAGTCCTTAAGTTTCAAACATTTCTAATGGCACTACACTTCATGTACTCCAGTTGATCTTGTAATCAGATAATTTCATGCATTTTCCATTCTAGTCCTACAAAAAAAGAAACAAACTAGCACACAGGAGGAAATTACATGTATAAAGAGAAAGCAGAAGCGGTTGTTTTGCAAATAGTAATGCATACACTGGAGAGCTTCATTTTCCTACGAAACATGATTTTTACATGAGTTAAACTGCATGTGCTTCAGTGAAGTTTTTTTCAATTTAAATGCACAGGAGACAAGAGTCAGACTATCACTGCTTATCCTGTTGATCTCCGAATACTTTTTTATATATTTGATTAATTGAAGTATAAGCTCAAGAGCCAAGTAAATTAATAATATATCCGAACAAGGAACACACTTTCACATATGTAAGAAGCCATGCAAGACAAAGACTTGATACAACTATACAGATATTGTTTCAGGATAACACAAACAATAGAAAATGCTCTTCACATTCAAATATTTTTCTAATTCTTTGCTGATATTGTCACTTTTCTGTATATGTTGGCCTAACTAAACAGCTTGCCCGTTCTTTAACATATATTCACCAAAGTCTTGTAATGAAGAGAAATGGCATTATGCTCCCTTCACAGATGGCAACCTAGGCAGGATCACTAAGAAAAACATGGACCATGGCCTTTCTATGGCCTTGGGTGAGATCCTGAGTTCACACAGTAAACCATTACTCCCTGCTCCTGAAACTAGGTGGCCTCTACCACCTAGCTTATTGGGAACAGCCCCTGATTGTCGGGGTACCAAACACGTAATTGACCCAATTACATTCAGTACGATAAAGAAAAGATTGTCTTGAGAGCAATAAAATTTAGTTAATATTTGTTACAGATATTCTGCCACAAAAGGCTTATATTCCAAACCAGGAAAATTTTGCAAAACATTGATAAGAAGATACTTAAACAGGAAAACATGAGTTAGCATCACAATGCTTGAAAGACTAACTTAATATAAAGAAAGAAGGACCATTTTTCACAAAGAAAAGGACATACTTCTCTAAAAACATCTCAGTATAACACTAAGGTGAAAATAGTAAAAAGAAGTCAAAAGAATAAACAGCTAGCCATCAGTATATAGCAGAACTTAGAGACTCATGAGAAATATTATAAACATGAGAAATATTATTTCTGGCTGGAGTAATAGGGTTAATGAGGAGGATGTTACTTATCATTGCAGTTCAAAAATATAACAATAGTTTAGCTCTTTAGTAGATTCAAAAGATAAAGGAACTAATAAGGATGAAGAATAATCAACAAATGCAAATCCAGACAATAAATCTTTCTGTTCTGCATTTGGAAGGAAATGGGTTTATACACTTATATCACACCAGATTGACAGTGGACTTTCCACACGTAACAAGGGGAAGTGTCAAACAGAATATCTGTTAGAAATCAGTATCTTAAAAAACACAGGCCTGGATAATTTGGGCCTGAGCATCCTAGGATTTTTGGCTCAGGTGTTCAGAGCAAGAAAGAGTGCTAACATGCTGTCAATATTAGAAAAGGTGTGGTGTATAATCACACTAGGCTAATTAGAATGACTCCTAGATCAAGTAAAATCACATCAGTTGAAAGTTACCTCAAGTTATTTCAAAGTTGTTTCAAGTCTGCTGCCTCCCTGGGGCCTGGGTTAAAAATGTGACGAGAAAACTTCCTACCCTGGTATGGCCCTCAGATTATTATCCATTATTGATTTTTCATGTAGGCAGTGGTGAAGTAGCAATAAGAACTCAAAGGCAAGCAAGAGAGACTTCAGGGCCTTGGGACAACTGTTTAAGGGATCAGGAGCACAAGTAGTGTTCTCCTCTGTCCTTCCAGTTGCAGGGAATGACGAGGGAAGAAACAGGAAAACCCAGCAGATCAATACCTGGCTCTGACACTGGTGTCACTGGCAGGATTTTGGTGGTTTTGATCATGGGTTAGTCTACATGACACCAGGCCTGCTGGTGACAGATGGGGTAAACCTTTCTGGAAGGGGAGAAAGGATCTTTGTGCAGGAGTTAACAAGGCTCATTGAAAGAGCTTTAAACCAGAATCGACAGGGGAAAGGGATAAAACCAGTCTCAACAGAGATAAGCCTGGGAACAGCATGACAATTTTTGAGGGACAGTGTTCCAGAGAGGTCCTTCAGTCTGCTCCACGATGTGCTGAGTACACTGGAGCACATTTGAAATGTCTCTGTACTAATGCACGCAGCACCTTAGCTGTGGAGGCAGGGGGTGGAGATCCACACAGCAGCAAAGACACAAGAGTTGTGTCAGCAGAACTGCCACCTTGGACTTTTGGAGGGCAGACTTTGGCCTGTTTAGGGGCGTGATTGACAGAGTTGCCTGGGAGGCAGTCCTAAAGGACAAAGAAGTCTATGAAGGCTGGACATTCTTCAAGAAGGAAAACTTAAGGGTGCAGGAGCTGGCTGTTCCATATGGCAGTAGACGAGCCAGTGGGGAAGAAGACTGGCCTGGGTGAACAGCTTTAGCTGTAACTCGGGAAAAAAAACAGAAAGTATGGCCTTTGGAAGAAGGGGCAGGCCACTCAGGAAGACTACAAAGATTGCATGAGGCTCTTCAGGGAGAAAATTAGAAGGGCCAGAGCTGAACTAGAACTTAATCTGTCTACTGACATAGAAGACAATAAAATATGTTTCTATAAATACATTAACAATGAAAGGAGGGCTAAAGAAATCCTTTATTTAATGCGGGGGGAAACAGAGTGACAAAGGATGAGGAAAAAGTGATGTACTTAATGCTTTCTTTGCCTCAGTCTTTAATAGTAAGACCAGTTGTTCTTGGGGTATGCAGCGTCCTGAGCTGGAAGACAGAGACGAGGAGCAGAATGAACCCCCCCATAATCTAAGAGGAAGTGGTTAGTGACCTGATACACCATTTAGTCACACATAAGTCTATGAGGCCAGGTGGGATCCACGCAGGGGTACTGGGGGAGCTGGTGGCAGTGCTCACTTCACCAAACAACTTTCAATCATTCATCAGCAGTCCTGGCTGGTCCCAGTTGGACCTGGAGGTCCCAGTTGACTGTAGGTTAGCAAATGTGACACCCATCTTCAAGAAGGGACAGAAGGAGGATCCAGGGAACTACAGGCTTGTCAGTCTGAGCTCAGTGCCAGGGAAGGTTATGGAGAAGATCAACCTGAGTGCCACCACGTGGCATGTTTAACCCCAGCTGGCAGCTGGGACCACACAGTCAGTCACTCAATTCTCCCACTCCCCCCACAAGAAGGGCAGGGAAAAGAGGGAG
>VYZM01022252.1:0-31809 GCA_013398915.1 Dromas ardeola | reverse complement strand
AAATAGCCTCAAGTTGCACCAGGGGAGGTTTAGATTGGATATTAGGAAAAATTTCTTCACCGAAGGGGTTATTAGGCATTGTAACAGGCTGCCCAGGGAAGTGGTTGAGTCACCATCCCTGGAGGTATTTAACAGACATGCAGATGTAGTGCTGAGAGACATGGTTTAGTAGTGGACTTGGCAATGCTAGGTTAGTAGTTGGATTTGATGATCTTAAAGGTCTCTTCCAACCTAGATGATTCTATGATTCTGTGCAGCTGTTGAGATCACAAGTTCTTATCAGTTTCATTCAGTGGTTTCTTGCACTTGTTTTTGTGTGGAAGAACAGCTGGTGAAGCAGTTAGCATCCTAGAACATTGCAAGTTTTGTTTTAACTACTTCTTTTACAAAGCAGAAAGAAATTTCTCAACTGGCTCTGAACCACAAGAGACCTCTAGGACAAGACTAGATAAACATGCTTCATGAGAGGTGCTAATACTGGTGATCCTGTTTCCAGGCAGAGAAACTGCACAAAAAAATCTCTTGATTTGCCTGTTCCAGTACTGGCCACCACGTAGGTTACTTAAAATAAAGACCTAGAATGGCATCTGCTCCCCATACTCTTTTTAATGAGGGAAGTACTCAATGACTCAAGGTACTCAATGACTGTTTTGCCGCAGTCTTCGCTGGCAAGTACTCTAGCCACACCACTCAAGTTGCAGAAGGCAAAAGCAGGGACTGGGAGAATGAAGAACTTCCCACTGCAGGAGAAGATCGGGTTCAACACCATCTAAGGAATCTGAAGGTGCACAGGTCCGTGGGAACTGATGGGATACATCTGTGGGTCCTGAGGGAACTGGCAGATGAGGTTCCTGAGCCACTATCCATCATATTTGAAAAGTTGTCGTGGTCCAGTGAAGTTCCCAGTGACTGAAAAAGGGGAGTCATAAGCCCCATTTTCAAAACAGGCAAAAAAGGAAGCCTCAGGGAACTCGCAACGCTAGTCAGTTTCACCTCTGTGCCTGGCAAGATNACATGAGACAACTAGTTGGTAGGCAAATGATTTAATTGAACACTGCAAGCAAGTGTTCAATTAAGTTCAATGTAAATTCTTAATAGAATTGTAAGTCTGAGACCTTTTTCCTCACTTCTTTTTTGCATTTCACCTACATCACTGCTTATATAGTAGGTTCACACAAAATACAGTTGTCAGACATGTTTTCCTGTTAGTGCTCAGTCAGAGAAATGAAAATCACGAACAATTGACCTATATTCCCCCAAATGACTATTAGAACCAATACTGTCTCTAAATTGGAGAGACACGGATTTGACAGATGGGCCACTCAGGGGATAAGGAATTGGCTGGATGGCCACACTCAAATAGTTGTGGTCAATGGCTTGATGTTCAGTGGAAACCAGTGATGAGTGGTTTTCCTCAGCAGTCAGTACTGGGGCTGATGCTGTTTAACATCTCTGTCAGGGATATGGACAGTGAGATTGAGTGCACCCTCAGAAAGTTTGCCAACGACAACAAGCTGTGTGGTGTGGCTGACACACTGGAGGGAAGGGAACATAATATTTATATTCTAAAGGAAAAACCTAAGCCTTAATCCTGTAAATGCTTTGACATAGAGTTAAACTTAATTAGACCTCAGCTAGAGTTTGTGAGGTACATATATGATATCAGAGTTATTAGAATGGGCAATATTTAAGTCCACAGTTAAAATATAACCTTATGTATGTGTGAGGTAATTGCCTGTTCCCAAAACCATTTATATATATCACAGCAGTCTGATAAGAGGAAAAGCTGCTTCCCTACAGTGTTCATGATTGCTATTGAAAAAATATGTCTCTTTTGTAATCCAAAATAATTGCTCAGTCAGCCACAGGCTTCTTTTGTCCATGGCTAGATTATTTATCTCTGCATTTCCCAGAATTTCCTTATAACTTATTTTTACTTAAAATGTGCCTGTTACCTTTGCATGGTTAGAGAAAATAATATTTTCAACAAATAATTGTAAGAAAAAGATATATGTTATAGTTATTATTAATAATTGTATGCATAAAATATAATATGTAATTGTGATGATGAAAGATTTAATATGTCTTTGCAAAAATGCAGCCCAAAACTCAATGTTGAGACGCTATTGTTCAACTTTGACTTTAAAGGAGTGTATAGGCTCCACCTCTCTCTGCTGACAGTAGCTGATGCTTTGTTTAGCAAGCCTTTCTTTGTCACAGTGGTGATAAGAAAGCATTTTTTATCCTGTCGTCTTCTCTCTGGAAGAGCATTTACTTAAGCAATGAACACTTCTTTATTTTTGATTCATAAGATTTGATACCTGATGAGTTTAATTCTATTCAAATATACATTATTCCAAACCAGGTGAAGTAGAGTCCCAGTTTAAGGTACCATGAGTCTGAATTCACCACAGAAATAAAGTAATTACAAAATTATTCACCCTTTTAATTTGGCAAAGTTTTTATCTGTTAAAAATTCATATAAAATTTTCTTTGCACCTTACATTCATTGGGGTTTTAACACACAAACTGGTCCAGTGGGGACGATAATGAAAACTTTTTCTGCTGTTATTTTGAAAGCAGTTAACCAGTTAAATGTTTACATTAAAGCGAGAACTATTTGAAAAACTGGACAAGAAACCTCAATGTTTTTGACAAATTTTAGTATTTAGTTTTACTTTGAAATTGTAATGTAATAGTTTATCAAAGAAAGTTTTTTGGCTAGGGTTGACAAGCCAACATGATGTGAAAAGAATTAGTTTCATACTATTGTGAGTAATAATTACTTGTAATTTATAGTGCCAAAACCAGTTGAATGAATTAATGGCAGAGTCAACAGTGTGACTCTAATCCTCCTTACTTCTCTGTCTATGATCCAGCCACAACATGCAAACCAGAGGGAAAAGGTTTTAAATATATTAGGTGTCCAGTCAATAGTCTTTAAAACCATAATTGCTATTCTGCTGCTGCAGTTCTGCAGAACATTCAGCTTAAAAATTACGCAAAATCTGATTTTTGAGCTTCCTTCAACCTGGGATATTCTATATGAAAACTTACAGCTGTAATTATCAAAATGGGACTGTCTTTAAAGTTAATTCTGGTAAATATCAGTGCCTTATATAACCAAAAAGATTATAAATCCTGTTTTAAGAAGTGGCTGCAACCTACATTCAAGAATATACATGGTTTATAAGTACCTCTGGTTTGAAACACAGTGGATGAAATTTTAAGACACATGAATACATGACCCTCATTGTCTTTGTAATTGAACAGCCTAGTGTTGTAATTACATGAAAACAGTAAAAGATCCATAACATTACCCAGTATTTAACACAGGTGTACCTATCCAGGTATGTTTAATGTTTGACTCAGCTAGCCTATCATGGAGCCTTCTGTGATAAGTTAAGATGCATATTTATATGCAAGCAAATAAGTGACCTCAGGAGGATAACTCCTTTTGTAGTTGTGTTTCTACAGCATGACTGCATGCCCAAACAAAAAATATTGCAATTTTGGTTGTTATCCTTCATTAAAAGCAGTTCACAGCATATGCAGTTTGTATGTGCATTTTCAACATCAAGGAGGAAATTCTAAATAAGCACTACCTTGACGTCACTGTCTCCATCAGCTCAGATAAATTTGCAGGATCAGTGTTATCACCTCCATAATGATATACGTATATCTGACCTGAGCAAAGTTGCCACTGAAACTGATGTAACTACTGAGTAATTCACATGACTGTCTGTGACCTGAGCAAGCTTGTTTACTTCAGGGCTTCCCATATTCCTATATTTTTCAAAACAAGCAAACAATCCCTCATCCCATTCAACTGGTAATTTCAGAGAGAATTCAAAAGACCTGCTCATCTGCTTTATGGTGATAATGGTTTCTCAGGAAATACCTACTTAAAATATGTGTGTCCCAGTTTCTTCCCTCTTGGAATTTCTGGCAAGAGAAATTGTCCAGAGTTTTATATGGCTTTTAATAGATTGTAGGTTTTCTTTATGGAAATTTTTAGAGGGTTTTACAGTTGCCAGCCATATTTGACAGACTTAGCACAATTAATCTATCAGTCCTTAGCAAGTATGAAAGTTTAGCTAAGTTTGAAAGTTCAAATTTTTTTAAGTTTGAAAGTTCTTTGGTTTTGAAAGTATTTTCATTTGATGATTACAAAATCGCTGCTAGTAGCCATGTAATTTGGGTATCACATACATTCAACAATCCTGTTTCAGCTGGCACAATTTTATTTTTCCCTTGTGTTTATGGATTAGTACAATAAATATTTGTTTATCTTGAATTACTTTCCTAAGGACTTATTAAAGAGGACAAAAATATATCCCTTGTCTGTGTCTGATATATGATGTAGGAATTGACATTATATTTCACAGCAATTTGAATTTATTGAAGTTGTTTAGGGAGATAATTCTGAATATTAATTTGAGTTTTCAAGCAGATAATAGACAGATAGTATCCATTGAAATAAAGGGGAAACGTGCATGTACGCCCTCTGGAATGCTTTGAAAAGCTCAGCAGTAATTGTATTAGACCAATATTTGTGAGAAGATAGTTGTCTTTTGTTAATGGGTCACAGACAATGCAGCCCCCATATGGAATACAAAACCTGCTTTTCATCCTGAAGATGGAATTCTCGAGGAACTTGACTTCAAATAGCATTTCCAAAAGGCACGGGTGGATATTTCATTGTTGCTTCTGTATTTATAGCTCTGGTATGAGAACTTCTTTATGAACTTGAGGCTCTGAGTTGGATCAAAGGGGCTAGAGAGTGCCCTTGCCAGTCTGAACATTGTTTATTATTGCTTTGAAGCAGGAGCGATATCAGGTCTTGCTGCTGAATTAGGACTGCTGTTATTTTCTTTTTAGTTTGCTTGCAAAAGAAAAATGGCATCAATTTTATTTTTCTCTGAAGGCAAATTTTGCAAGTTTTTACAGTAATACAGGCAGGCTGAGTAGTCTCAAAGGTCTGTGAAGGAAGGAAGAGATCTTGCTATTCAATTAACAGTTTAGATTTTTTTTTAAGCCTAATTACCTGCAGAACCACAAACCCACAAAACTAGCACAAGCTTAGAGACCAGCTAATGACTATGAGCTCACATAAAGAATGACCCCAACACACAGACCTTTTTTAAATGCTTTAAAGAAATAATGAAAGAGGAGTTGAGCCTCTCCCCCACCAGTATGCAGAACCTACTGAGAACTGGATGACTGCAACTGAGCAGTGGGACGTAACACTCCAGTGAGAGCACAAGAAGATGAGATTTCCAGGCTCCATCAATATAGCAGTTCAATTAGCTGAGCATCTTAGTGATTTCAGCAGCCTGTTTTCAACAGTGGCCTGTACCTGATCACCCACAAGCAAATCCATGAACTAACGTAGCACAAAGTTAAATGTTGACCTGTCCACAACATCTTTCTAACATTGCTTACACTCTGAAACTTGAGGCAAGATACTTTCATCTATTTATTCTGAAAATGCAACTTTAAAAAATTCCTAACTGCAGCAACAGGCGCTGAGACACACAAAGCCTCATTACATATATTCCACTGATGGATGTGTTCTGAAAATCAGAGTGAATTTCTGTCCCACTGGAATTAAGACAGTTTTAGGATTTTAAGCAATGTGGAAACTGAAGTGCTATGTATTTCTGAATGAGTAATGACTGATCTTTTCTTCTTTTCTAATAAGGTTGAGTTATGGCTTACGTGGCCCAAACCAAATGTTACGAACCAATGGTGCAGGAACCTTTGAGTCTTTTGGAATATATAGTGAGCACTGAAATGTAGAGGAAAATATGACATATGGAAAAAATGTTGCAGTGTAGGCAGGTAAGTAGAAGAATAACTTATTTTAAAGCATTCTTTCCTTGCAAATACCCTGAAATGGACAGGCACTGCTATGATCACTGATGATACATTCTTCTGTACTGTCATCCCACACTGGCACCCATTCAGCTTTCCCAGTGAAACATTACAGTATCACAGTCCCAAATTTTCTTCATAATTAAGACAGTATTCAGGATGTCACTCATACAACATTGTTACCTGCTTCAGGCTAAGACAAGCCTTATAATGCTGTGTTCAGAAATGTCAGAATCAAGTTATTAGCCATAAAAATTAACTACAGCAGCTTGTCTGAATCTTTGCACACAGATGTGCACGCTTTTAAGACAGCTAAACAATGGCAGAGGCAACATATAGAAGACAGCAAAGCTTCGTTGCGCCCTACCCTCTCAAAGCATACAGAAAACCTTGCAAAATGAACTGATGCAGACCTGCTTGTGCAGGAGGTGGTATTGTAATGCTCATATTGTTTTACTGCTCTAGTAATGGATAATCCCACTAAAGTCAATAGAAACAACACCCGTAGAGATGGATTGTGCTATTACATTACAATGCTGAGAAGGAATGGCAGTGTGGTGGGAATTTACCTTTAGACTCCTTGAGCATCCAGTCTCCAATGGCCTAATTCTGCCCTGCTTCTTGTTTAGTGCTGGGGGAGAAGGGAAGCATAATAGGAAGCATACCAGTGGTAGTGATAGTTGCATAAATCCAATTCTGATCGTTATAGCTGATCTGGAAGACAAAGGTAGCTTAGGTATTTTCAAAAATCCTATTCTTTACACAGTAATTTTTTTAAAAGACAAACCACAGAAAGAATCAGGTCAACATCAACTTCTAAAGGTAAGGGACCCAGTCACTTCTCTTGGCTATTATGACAACTAGCACAAGCTACAGAATAAATATTACCAATCTTGACTGTCAGTATTTTTTGGAGACTATATTTGCCCCAGAAGTTTCAACATGAAAAGATTTATGGCTCCAGTACTTCCCTGCCATTATACTGAAAAATTCAGAACATGTTTTTTTCTCAAGACTCTTCAGAGAGTATTCCTGGAACAAGAATTTGACTTTATGTCCTGTTGCAGAAAAAAAAAATTTGCTCTTAAGCCATCTGTGATAACATATGCTTGCTTAAGTCCATCTCTATTAATTTACCACCCTTTAACATGACTTGCAGTTAAGTGACACCCTGAATAGATTTCCTTTTCAGAAAGTAAGGTTGTCTTCTGATAAGAACAATATGGGAAGAATTATTGATATAGATTAAGTGGATTTTGTGAAACTCACTTTGCTTTAATTTTGAATTGTTTATTACTATCATTTGATCTCTTAATCAAGGCACTAGCAGATTAAGAAAAAATTCAAATAACTTCCTTTTCACTTCTCCTCTCTTCTTTTATCTTTAATCAAATGTGAACAATAGTACTAATTTCCTACATGTTCTTTTCCATTTCTTTATCTAAGGGTTTTAAGTCACATTGTTTAGGAAAGACAAGATGTTTCACTCTGAATTTTGCTAGTCAGATTGTTACAAATCCTATATCTTGTCATGAATTACCACTTCAGATATTCACTTGAAACAAAATCATGTAATCTCACAAATACAGGCTGATTGCACCATCATCTACAAATCTTCTAGACACATGGTCCTGATTCTCCGTCACTTTGTACCTTAAGTCATCATCCCCAGTGACATTGAAAGCAAAGTGCATTTTAACATACAGCCATGGAGAACTGACCCAGAATATCCATCATTCCTTCTTCTCAGGTATAAATAGAAATCAGAAAAAGTGGCCTGCCAGTCATATTGATCTAGGACAAGGGAGAGGGGATCAAAAGAGAAAGTGGAGAGAGGTTTCCAACAGAAACCTTTTGCAGAATGTGTCTGCGTGGACTGTTTTTCACATCAAATACAAAAATGTGAAGGTTTTGGTTAGGAATGAACGGCAGCATACTTACACAAACTCACCGTGAACATCGATTCACCTCTGAAGAGTTTTTCATGAGTTGTTTCTCTATTTTTGATGGAAACAGCAAAGGTTCTCTACCCATTGTCATCACATATGTTAAGGTAAATTAAGTTTCTTTGAATTAGAAGCAAATAAAGTACAGACCAGAAAGATCAAATGATTAAATGTATATATGGTGACTATGGTACACATTTTGCAGGCACTTAGACGTGTGCATGATTTGACTTCATATTTCCATATACATAAACTTCAATAGAAATATTCGGTAAATTGGATTATGCACTTCAAGCCTCTGCATTTTCAATTCATGTATATATAAGTGTTTGTGTGTCATGTCTAGGAGAGTTTGATTTATTTGATTTGGCTAAGCACATGTAATATATATAGTTCATATTACTTGCATTTATACATATTTGGATATATAATACATAAATATATATTAATGATAAGGTACTAAACATTAGTGTAAATATTATTTATGTATATAGTTTCTCCTTCAGTGAAAAAATATTTTTTTCTGTTGCCCATTCTGTTTTAAAGTTTTGCTTTGCTTTTTAACCAGAGGAACCAGAGATGGTTGCAATAGCTCACAGAATTCCTCATTGGGCCCACCAGAAGCATGGAATTTACAAACTAATTTAACTCTTGTCATGACCCTATGAACTGAACCTCCATTCTGCCAGAAAAGGAGACTGAAAAGAAAGAACCACTGCACAGTGCTGCCCCTTGCCTGAGAGACTGGTACATTTGAAGTGGATTTGCCTACACCTCTTCAGTGCCCTTATGGAGAGCCAATCCTACGTCAAGCCCTTTCACATATCTGTAGACCCACAGGCCAAGAGGATAATACACCAATTTCTGTGTGGCAGCAGTTTTATCTTGACATTTCACTCCCATGGTTTTCTGGGAAGAAGTTAAATTGGCCCTAGCATTTAAGATCAGAAAATTATTGTCTCTGGTTCTTCAGCAAAGTTATAGTAAGTATGTTGTTAACAAGAGGGAGAAATGCACTATTTCATACTAGTTAATAGGTCACATTTCATCATCCGTTAGGATATTTTATTCAGTACATTAAACATTTCCAGTTTTGTTCTGGTCCAGTGTAACAACAAAAAGCCCTTTCTTTTATCACTCCCTTACTTTTGTGGACTGTTCTGTATCAGGAAAGCGTTCAGCACTGTAACTACTGAACATTCTGAAAATGAGGTGTTGAAGAAATATTGCCATGGCTTTAAACTCACAGGACTGAGGTAAAACCTGATTTGGGAGAACACCTTCAGTCAAGTCATCATGGTACATTCTTACAAAGCCCAATTTTAACAGTCTTTGCTGTCATTATAACTAACTGTGTTAACATATATAGTATATGTTTGCATAGTATAGTACGAAGGTACTATATCTGGGGTGTGTGCGTAGATGTGTATATTTTTATGTATGAATGAATATAGATACAAATACATTTGAAAAACAGTAAACTGAAACAAAAGCTGTTGATCCAGTATCTGTTAACTTTACCAGTTGAGAAGCATAACTTTTCTTATCTCACATCAGTGACACATCTCTACTGTGACTTTTTATCATATTTGGATATAAATTTGAAACATTGGAGCCTATCCTTTGGATGCCAGTTTAAATTATACCACATGGTTTTTCCTTAGTATGAAAATAAGAAACCATATTTTTTGTGCAGCTAGGAGCAGAAACTTGGGGCTCATTCTTCCTCTTTCAAGATGTCTTTGCATTTTGCCATGTGCCTCCAACAGCATCACATTTCTTGCAGAGCCACAGAAGTGGCTTGTATCGTATGGCTGGAGGGTAGTCTCAAATGGCTGGCGCTAAAACACCACTGTTTCCATTTCCTTAGTACCTCCAAAGTAACTCACAGTGTTCAGACTGAAGCAAAAATCTGGTTCATCACTGCCATAATGACAATTTTCTTGAGCCTTAAGAAACATGGACTCCTAGGGACTGTGTTTTCACAGCTGTCATTCTGACAACTGGAAAATGAAACTTCCAGAAATGTTGCTGGCTAAGCATTTGCAGTCAATGGATTCTGCTGAAATAAGAAGATTTTTACAGGTACAAATATGAAAAGGCAAGGCTGCTTGAAGCATTACTTGCTGTACATTGGCATAGGAACACTGAATTTGATTGAACTGTACCATTCACACCACTTGAGCATCTGAGCAGTGGGAAATATACTGTACTGGAAGCTGTTGATGGCCAGCCACTGATGTACTTGCATCATGGCAAATCACAATGGTACTATAATCACGGAAATTTATAATTTTTCATAAACTGAGCTTTTCCCTACTTGAATCCCAAATGGATTTCAAAGGAGGTCCCAAGGAATGTATCTCCTCATTTCCATTTGTGGTATACGTGCATACATGTACACCCCAGAAAGTTCATAGACTTATGGGCTTGGAAGATGTTTTCTTTTGCAAGCCATACTGCAAGCAAATTACTTCCTCTTAATTAATAATTGTGCAGTATTACACACCATTATCATATGAGCAACTCATCATCTCCCCCAAGTGGATGATTACATTATATTACCAATAGACTGTTCCAGGCCTATTTTTAATCTTCTTTCTTCTGTGTTCTGATTCAATCTGAAGACTGCATTATGAAACTGTTACTTGTCAAAAACAAGCAATCAAAAAAGGCAAACGAACTTGTCGTTGAAGAGAAAGTGGTTCATTTGCAGCTTTTTTCCATGAGTAAACTTTACCTGTATTCATGCATATGCACATATATATACATGGTATTAATTAAATGGTGGACAAGGAAACAAGTAAGGATAATTCTTTATCTGAAAGTTTTCTTAATAAAATTTCTTAGCTTTTACTATAATCATACACAAGAAGAGGCACAATGCTCCTGAAACACCGAAGGTTCCTTGTGAATATAAAGAAGCACTTCATACTTTGACGATGACTGAACACTGGCACACGTTTCCCAGAGAGGCTGTGGAGTCTCCATCCCTGGAGATATTCAAAAGCCTTCTGGACATGGTCGTGGGAAACCAGCTGTAGGTGGCCCTGCACGAGTGGGGGCATTGGACCAGATGACCTGTAGAAGTCCCTTCCATCCTCAACCATTCTGTGATTCTTTGATTCTATGAATGCCCAACCCAGCTCCTTTAGCTTATAATAAAGTGTATAATTTATTCTAGAAGGACATATCACTGTTAATAAAAAGTGACACAGTCTTAATTGCATCCCATTAATACATCAGTCCTCTGCTGTCTATGTCTTTCTCACAGAGCTATGGAAAACTTTCTGTCGGCTAACAGTAGCATATCATTCTGGTAGCTCCTTCTTTCCATCTGCCAGTGCTCTTTGGCTTGGAAAGTGCTGGTTGAAGCTGTTGTATTTTATCCATCTCTCCATTACTTTTCAGAATAATTTTCTGGCTGCTCTCAGAGGGAACTAATACATGTATCTTCTTCACTGCCCAAGCTATCAAACCAGGAAGGCAGAAGAAGAATAGGACAGCCACTGGGACATAAAAAAGCTATCAGCAAAGCAGAACTCTACTGTGATTAACTGACAGATGGATAAATTTTTCCGGTGTAATGCTGTTAGTAAAAAATAATTTATTAAGATTACACAATTTACAACACCAGGCGTTACTGGCAAGTAAAGATATTGAAGTGATTAAGAATCTTCTAAGGGATCTTAGATACGTCACTAAACATGCTCTTCATGTAGATCTAAAACTATATTTAACAATGAGCTATCAACATTATTGTAATATGAAAATGGCACCTAAGAACATTACCTTGAGATTTAGTTGTGGTTTTAAAATTTTAATCCTGGAAAATTATTGATAAATGTTAATAGCAAAGAGTAAGCAAAATGTTGGAGTAGAAGCTCGTTAGTTTGGAAATAAACAAAAACAGATAGGTGGTATATGGAAAGTCTGACAGTGCTGGAGCCAAAGCCTGTTGAAGTATATGGAAAAAATAATTCTCCTTAATCGATTTTGGATTAGACTGCTGATGGCTCAGTATGTTCTGGTAAAAAATTCAGTGTCAGCCCTTATTCCTCCTGAAATTGAAGTACCCCTCACTTACAAGTGGACCTTACAGGCTGAAGCTGTAAGTGGCCCTTAAAGACTGCAGATAATCTTGTGTTACCTCATTCTATTTACTACATTTTTTCCCAAAGTGGCAATCTAGCACTTGTTCTGTGGTTTCACATTCATATGTAATTTGCACTCGCAGAGAGGGTTTGGAATAGCAAATAGCAAATTGGAGCAGCAGAATTTGCATGCGTTTTGCTCAGCTGTAAATGATGACACAAGGCAGTAAAGACTTAAAAGCTTTGTTTGAACACTGCTGGGAAAAGAAGCAAAGGCATATAATCCTGAGTTTTGTGTATGACAAGTGTAAATGAAGTATTATGTAAATAAAACCTTGCTTCCCTAACCTACAAAAAAAATAAGCAGATTACATTTCCTACTTCAAGTTACTAAAAAGTCTTTTCACCTCTGGCAGACAAGGAATACCCAATTCAAATCTAGAGCCTTTTTGTTGAAAGCCTTTTGTTTCACTGTTGTTAAGGATGTGAGAGTTCAAGTGAAAAAGTTTCTTTTGCTTTTTCTTGAGGCAAAGACAACCATTGTCTCAATGGGTATAACAGGACACAGAAAGAGAGGGTTCGGTGTTTATTTCTGTAGTGGAAGCTACCCTGTTAATCTTTTAGTACTGAGCATTACTATCAGTCTTGTAAGGATGACAGATGTAACAGATTGAGAGGCAGAATAAATAAATTTATGCCGCTGTCCAGATTGCTATATCTGGCTTAATTAATTATCTCAGGGAAATGCATAGCTCTGCACTACATCACAGATGTTTCAGTAGCTGGAAAATTGACAAAGCCCTTGTATTCCTTAAAGCAAGTACAGGAGTCCCTTGTATGTTCATAATTATTCATTTATTAGTTAGAGAATGATCATTCCATTCACTAGCACAAAATATCCAAACTCATTATTTGTATTCAAACTGCAGTTTTTTACAGTGTCTGTGGTTCATCTTCCCATTGCCCCATCCTTACTGAGATGTCTCTCCAGACTATGTTTCCATAGCACAAGGCTTTCTTTCCTTCTCAGTGTAGTGAGGACTGTTTGCTCAATTGCAATATGTATTTCCACAAACAGACCAAAAGAAGCAAATGATTAACTAAAATCCATGTACCCCTGCAGCACTATTTTGAAGTAAAACACATGGGTTTATGGGGTAATATTTAGATTGGGATTTCAGTTATTCAGTGGTATACTAGAACATGTTCATACCAAATAGATATATTGTAGAAACGCAGTCCGTTATTAAAAAAGCAATTTTTCATCAAAACATTGTTGATGAAAGAAAAACCAACCTAACCTAGTATTACAGACTGCTCAATCATTATTTTTCAACCATTTTGGAAAAAAAAAAACCAAACCTGTCTAGCATAAAATGGATAAAAGAGATACAGAGTTTCTTTTTAAATTTTGTCTTTAATAGTAAGAAGCCAGGCAGCACATCATTTGCTTTTGAAGGGAGAGGGAAATAATAAAAATATTCTTTTAAAGTCTGTATCCACAACCAACTGAAGATAAAAGTCAGACTCATAGTTTTGGGCATTTTTTTTCTTTTCAATGCATAACGTCAGGCCATCTGCCAGATACATAAAATGGAATATTAGCATGACTTCTTTACATCCAGAAGGGAAACTTTTCATAGCGTTTGGTATTCCTTAAAGCAGAATGGCATGGTTGCTGTGGTCAGAAAAGTAACAATGACACTTCTGTGCAGAACATATTGACTCTCCAGGTTAGATCTTCCTCTGGGGAAAATTTATGTAGTTAACTTAACTTAAATTGAGTTATATTGATTTATGTCAGTATTAGGCTCTCTGTGTATTCAAGTTATATAAATTTCACTGATAAAACCAAGTGTACTTTGTACACCACAAAATAAACTGGGCACAAAATCATGTGAGAATCATGCTGAAAATCTTTACAGATTTTGTAATTAACCTACTTTTCTTCAGCAAGATAAGACTGAAAGATCTTTCATTTTTTTTTCTGAGGAGAAAGGAGAAAAAGGCCAGACTCTTCTGCAGCTGCAACAGTAACTGTTGCATGAACAGGATAGCATGGTGATTTCCGAATGGGGTTTAAACTACCTTGCTTATTGAACAGTGTTGTGGGTTGTTTTTTTTTTTAAAACTGAGAATGATGCAATTAGAATATTCTTGCTACTGAATATAATTCTTGACTGATTTGCCTATATGCATATACATAAATAGAGATGCGTCAACATGCTACACTGTCATCTGTATAGTAATAGCATTATACAGAGAGGAAAACCGTACAACTAGGAATAATCAAGTCAGATGCTGCAAGTTTTATTGGGCACCACTATTAAACACATAATTTTAAAAAATTCTGCATCTGTAAAATATCTGCATATGACAACTATAAATGAAGTATTATGTAAATACTTAAATATCTTTTAGAATTTTTCTAGAATCCATATTCCATTATATGGAAAAGTTTATATCAGCTTTACTGTGGGAGACTATATTCCTAACTCTAGCTGATTTTCAGGGTCTTTCCTTACCTTTATATTAGAAAACTTTCTTCCTCTGTACAGCAGAAAATACACCTTCAAATAAACAAAGATAACATTTTCTACTGTGAAAATCTGCTATTCCCTTAATTTTAAATCAGCAACAACTATCCAGCAGACAGTGAAGTTGTTCCATGGTAAAACAAATGTCCCACAGACTACCATATTACAACCTCTTTCTAATGAATATGTAAATGTTAATGTGCAAGCAGTTTTGCTAAGAGATGCTTCTTAATACAAGTGGAGGCTTGATAGTGCCAAGTTCCTGAAGAGCTCTGTATGAAAGTCAGAAATTTAAGATGTGTGAGGTGGGTTCTTTTTATTAAAAAAATATTTAGTAAGTGAGGCAGACATTTGAAAAGTATAAGATTAAATTCCCAAGGGATGTTTCCAAATTCCTGACTAACTTCAAATTTGTTCTTAAGTTATAATTCTATACATTTTACCTTACATGACAGTTCATACATCCACTCAACCACTTGATTCACAAACAGCCTCCAGCACTGTCATGGTTCTTTCATGATATTCCTTCATGATCAAGATCAAGATCTATATTGTCCAGAAATCATTCCTTGGGAACTAGCCATGCAAAGACAGGCAGCTGAGGAGGAGCAGGGTGGCCCATTTAATTTCACAGTTATTAGGAACCACAGAACTGATTTAGATCTTCCTACAAATGGATCATTTCTTTTGTTTGGTTGTTGGAATTTCTTCCCCTCTGTTTGATACCACACAGTTCTTTTTTTAGAACTGTAAATATTATCTTAACTAGCGAATCTGTGGAAAAGTTCCAGTAAATCCACTCCAAAATGCTGTCAACGTTCAACAGAATTCATCAGAAATGGGTGAAGTTTTATTCAGGCACTCCCCAGCAGAAAGTACAATTCACTCTAAAAGAAGCTGAGAGAAACACTAGCACAAGTAAAAGAAATGCTGCATGAGCCCCATCATCTGTGTAAACCTGGATAATTCAGTTTATCACTCTTCTCTAGAGGAAGGGGAACGGAAGTGGAAAAGCAGCATCCAGACTATAAGACAAACAGAGATAATTTGGGGAGAGAAAAAACTACCTATGATTTGAGACCTATATAAGCCTGAGGCAGGTGTTGGATCCACTTTTCTCTCTTGCTTGGGAAGGAAAATTAGTTTCATGTATTTTTAAGCCCTTAAATATTTTAAAGAATTTCCACCATGGGGTTCCTCTGAATTACGATGAAATACATATTGTCACTCCCAAAGGGATTTGATCAATTTAAACTTTGCAAACAAGTGTCTCTTAAGTGGAAAACATTCTCTGAAAGATATCTTGCAACGTTTTTAGTTTTAGTTTCTTCATTCTCCTCCCAGCCCCTTTTATGTAAGATGGGCACAAAAGCCTCCTTTTTCTACCACTCTTTTTGTGGTGATACAGAGGTTTTGTGGGTGAGAAACACATATTGTCAAGCCTGTTTTCTAGTAAATGCATCATATGATGAGGTATTTCCTATAGCTGCTGGTAGACTAGAAGCAGTAAGACATTCGTATCCAAAACTACAGTCATCTGAATTGTCTTCTCCACTAATAGAATCACAGAATCATAGAATGGTTCAGGTTGGAAGGGACCTTAAAGATCACCTAGTTCCAACCCCCCTGCCATAGGCAGGGACACCTCCCACTAGACCAGGCTGCTCAAAGCCTCATCCAGCCTGGCCTTGAACACTTCCAGGGATGGGGCATCCACAGCTTCTCTGGCAACCTGTTCCAGTGCCTCACCACCCTCACAGTAAAGAATTTCTTCCTGATACCCAATCTAAATCTTCCCTCTTTCAGTTTGAAACCATTACCCCTCGTCCTGTCACTACACTCCCTAATAAAGAGTCACAGAATCACAGAGTCATAGGGTTGGAAGGGAGCTCTGGAGATCATCTAGTCCAACCCCCCTGCCAGAACAGGGTCACCTTAGAGCAGAAGGTTCAAAGTCCCTCCCCATCCTTCCTGTAGGCCCCCTTCAGGTACTGGAAGGCCGCTATAAAGTCTCCCCGGAGCCCTCTCTTCTCCAGGCTGAACAACCCCAACTCTCTCAGCCTGTCTTCATAGGAGAGGTGTTCCAGCCCTCTGATCATCTTTGTGGCCCTCCACTGGACCCGCTCCAACAGGTCCATGTCCTTCTTCTGCTGAGGACTCTGGAGCTGGATGCAGTACTCCAGGTGGGGTCTGACGAGAGCAGAGCAGAGTGCCAGAATCACCTCCCTTGACCTGCTCGCCACGCTTCTTTTGATGCAGCCCAGGATGCAGTTGGCTTTCTGGGCTGCAAGTGCTCATTGCCGGCTCATGTTGAGCTTCTCATCCACCAGCACCCCCCAAGTTCTTCTCCTCAGGGCTGCTCTCAAGGCATTCCCCACCCAACCTGTATTTGTGCCTGGGACTGACAGACAGGGAAGTAAAGAGCATAAACATAGCTGATTGCAGTAGAGATGAAAAATCTCAAGTCTTGGAACAGCAAATACCTTTACCCCTCCTTCTTTTCACCATTTCAGTTTCTAAAGTCTTAGCACTCTTGCTTATTTTGGATTTAGTTGGTGCAGTGAAGCCCTCATTTTTGTAATAATGCTTTTTTGGCTCCCTATATCAGGGAGTATTGTTTTTATGACAACTTGTTTGTCAACACCCCATAATTATAGCATACTCAAATGGCTAAATACTGATAATGCATTGTGTAGACAACACAGCAGTTTCTCCACTTGGTTATTTATCCTTAAATAATGAACCATTCCTATTCACTTCACCCTTGTCAAACTAAGCGTATATGAATCTTGAACTTTTGCCAGTTAAACGAAACTATACTTCCACCACCGTTTTTTTTTTTGTGTGAGAATAATTGTTGTTTAATACAACAATTTAAAGGTCTAATTGCAATTTAATATATTTTTATTTCAGCGAGCAATACTAAATGTACAAAATTTTTGTATTAAGATTCTCTATGCATGCTGAACATTTTTTTTCTGTTTCTTCGCTACTATACTTGCTGGAGTTCTATTACATTCTGCAATTGGGTGCCATTTTGCAGGATTACTAGGAAAAACAGCATAAAGCTGCAAAAAGCCAAGGAGATTTCTAGGTCTGTAGAAGACAAATTCAGTCACTTATTCACCTCTTAAGATCTGACAATTTCAGTCTGTTTTTTTTTGCTGTCATGGAAATGAATCACAAAGCATGCATCTTTAAGAATGTACCATGTGTGATGTAACATCTGTTATGGTAAACATGTTTTTTATTGACTATTGAAATTAACACACTTGGTACATAAAATACACATAAAGTGACTGTGTCTGTACTCCCAGTAATGCCCATGGGCTGCAATAGCACCTCATTTCCTCCATTTTCCGAAGCATTGCCAGATATTTTTGTTTTTTTTATTTGTATTTTTCTATTTAAAGATGTACATATTCACAGACTGGTTTACACAACGTAATATTGGTAACTCGTAAACTGATCAGCTGTGAAATTCTATATATCCCATTTTTCCTAATCTCTCACAAGTCTTTATAATATCGTTCTGGGATACTCTAAGAAGTTATTGTTCTCTGGATAGTTTTGTTTTTAACCTGTCAACTGAAATCTTACCTCCAGATATTAAAGCCCTTTTAGGACTTAAGAAAATTAAACAGCTCTGCTTTGTGGAAAAATGGTAATCAGGAGTTGTGAGTTATGCCAAAAGCAGAAGTCCTACACAAAGAACTGGGAACATGTGCAACACCAGCAAATTAACAATTATCTGGTAGGAGACTTCAAGAAGAATTAATACCTGGATTTTCCTCAGGACTAATGTGGCAGAAGGACTCACTCTTTTAGATTCAGAGGACTTTTTATTTTTGTTTGATATCTCTTGATTAACCTTTTCTTTTTGTTTATTTACCTGCAATAACTTTATACTAAAATATTGTTGACCTTTGTGTCTGAAGGAGTAGTTTATTACGTTGTCTTCAGCTAGAAAAGATGAGAAGGAGCACAGAAGGTTTAAACACTATGGTCATGTCAGCTCCTTCCATCCCTAGGA
Organism: Dromas ardeola; assembly: GCA_013398915.1. Lineage (NCBI taxonomy): Eukaryota > Metazoa > Chordata > Aves > Charadriiformes > Dromadidae > Dromas > Dromas ardeola. The sequence continues at coordinate 13,322 of VYZM01022252.1, read as the reverse complement.
TGTCCTTTAGCACTTCATGAATTCTCATTGGATACTGAACAGGTCTAGTGCTAAAAATAGATGGCAAAGGGAAGACTAGACATCAACCAAGAGTTTCAATGGAAGTTTCAGATTGAGTTTCATTTTACTTACTATGATAACCCAGGTGGAACTATGACACGTTGGTGTTCATTTAATTAAAAACTGTGTGAAAAGATTAGATAAAGGTACGTTGTTACTGTATAACTAGAAGGATATACTAGATCAAGGCACAAAACAAACACCATAAGGTACAGCAAGCACCACAACACACAATGCAAAAATATTACAACAAGGTATGAAACTAATATTTGAAAAAGTAACTAGGAAAATTAAGAAGATAACAAGATATAACTAGATGACTGGAAAAGATGAGCTACTAAGAATAACTGAAAAAAATTTTAGTTTTGTTTTTTTAACTTATAGAAGAAAAAAATAGTAGGAGTTAAGACGATTTATCTGACTGTGTAAAAAATTCTTGCAAGCAAGAAGGAACTGTGCTGTTCCCTACGCACTATATAAGTCTTGAGGACCTATGGGCTCAAGCAGAAGCAAAAGCGGCTTAGGATCAGTACAAGAAAAGTACTGATCCGTAGTCATAGCTAAGGATTCTTAGAAGTAACTGTAGATTTTACGCAAAGACAAACATTTAAGGAAAATTTGATTCCACCTTGAGATAGCAAGGTTGACTTTCAATGGTTTTTCAAACAAACCTTATTTTTTATTATTCTTTAACTTGCAGAACTATAAATGATGTTGTTTTAAAAATTTCAGTATATTGTGCCATTAAATAAAGTCTGGACCGGTTACATTTGATTTTGATAAGCCTAAAATAAATGAACATTATAAATCTTTCTAATACAGTTTAGCAGCTCAGGGATTTTGCTCTACACAATGTTTGGTTTAAAAGCAAACATGAACTTTCTGTTCAAGTTCTATCAGGATCACAGTATCTCTGCTGTATATTTGAGAGATAAAGCTGAGGTTAACACTCATTTTCCTTAAATAACACACTTTATATGATGCTCATTTTCAGTGAATTTCTCCAAAACGGAAGCTTTTACAATAGAATGAGTTATAGTATTTTGACAGAGCGGATGCAAGGGCTTCTAATAGTCTTACAAATGAGCCTTTCTATCTCATACTGTGCCATAAAGTCTGCCTTATACCTTTGAAGGAGAAGAACAAAATCTTGTGATATTTCTAGGAACGCTAAAGTGTATAACTTCTGAAGTATTTTCAGCTATTTCTTACTAAGAGAAATACAAAATTTATATATGTATAAAGGTAAGTTGAAAGCATTTATCCTTTGACCTTAAAGAGCAAACTAAAGAAAGCAAGCTGCTGCGTAGAGCATGGAGGCTATAGGAAATATAGGAAGAGTTAGACAGATTCCCAGAAGTAATACCAATCCATACTTAGTTGGATGAAGAAAAAACAAAAATCTTGTTTATTTTTAAAAATATTTGACAAAACTAGTTTTTGAAAAATTATTTCACTATAACCTACTGAACATTTAAATATCTCCTTGTTTTTATAGAAACAGGATAGAGCTATCTAGGAGGAGTTTGTGGCAGAAATTCAGCAGTTAGCAAAATGATTTTTTTATGTGAGCAAACTATGATTTCTCGAGGAAAATCAATCTCATGTTGTGTGCCTAAGCACAGACACAAACCATGGAGTAGAAATAAGCTGTCACAGTACCAAAGTTAACTTTGGAGGTCCTAGTGCCTCAGTAGTGGTTAGACTCCATAGTTCACTTGCTGTTCAGTTCTCAGCAATCAATGTCTCAATGGATGCCAAAGGGCTTCCAGTGCCTTTTCTTTTCCAGCTATATGCTCCAATGCTACTTACCAGTGCATGATCAAATTTGTACTCCGTAGTAGTCTTCAAGATCTTTGATAGACCATTAATAGCTTAGTGATTGCAACTGAAAGCTCAAAAAGATGAGCAAACATGGCACTTCAGAAACATGGAAACATCATAAGTAAAACTGCAACGTGTAAGACAATAACATTTACATGCTTCTGATCCTGTTGTGGATGATTATCATTGAATTTACATGGCTTGTGGTCAAGGAGGAGAAACCATATTCCAAAGATATTTGCTGCTAGCTTCTTATTGCTTAATTTTATTAAAGTTTGATTTGCAAGATCAAATTATTTCTAAATGTATGCATGAAGATCTCTTCAGCAATGGATAAAAGTATTCTAATGAATACCAGGCACTTAATTAAGAGAAGGGGTTTATTTGTTTGTTCGCTTGTTTGTTTATTTTTGTAGAGAGACCTACTTTGAACACACACAAATAAAAAAAAATTAAGGAGAATACGAAATACATATACACAAGGTGGAATTAACAGAGTAACCCTTTCAGTGGTGTGTACAGATTTTTCTCTTTTGCATATGAGGAAACACATGCATCAAGGTAGAGATTTTGGCTGATACTAGGTATGTATATGCATGTGTGTGCAGGGAAGGGGAAAGGCAATTAGCAAAGAACTTTTGACTCTTGTTTCTCCTGCAGTAATTGATAATTAGAGGCATGGTTTCCTAATGAATTCAGTTATGGCATTAGCACTTACCTCTCGTTGGACAACCAGTAAATTAGAATAGGTTTCATTTCATCATTCTGCAGATTATTTACACATATATTACCCATTCATGCCTACTCTTCATTGATTTAAACAAAACGCTACAGTGACATACAGAAAACCAGAAAGATATCCCGCTGTTAAATTCTGTGTCTGAACACAATGGGGAAGGCAGGCTAGTAAACAAAATGCACCACAGAATAGTTAAAAGTATTATGATTTTAGTGGATTTGAGTTGAAAAGAACATGAGATATCACAATACTGGTCTCTTACAAAAACTTTTTTAGACCATGACTCACTAATGAAGCAATATTTATGCCTTTTGTGTCACAGACCTGGAAGGAAATTTGAAATATATGCAAAACAATATTAATTTAGCAAATATCAGTAAAATTCCCTGAGAGTGAACTTCATATTTTAAGAGAATTTTTAAGTGAGTTTGTGAGTTTCATCACCTTTGTATCTGAACAAAGAGCTGAGCTAAAGTAGCTTGCTTGTGCATTTTGAATGACAAAAACTTCTCATCTTCCTTGCAAGGTAAAATGTATGAGTGGTTCTGTGGCCCACACCATTTGTAAACTTGGATAGGAGTTGTTAGAGGTCTGTCTACTCCTTTTAGTATTTGCTTACAAATCCAATGAATTTGTCTAATCCTTTCCAAAGTTTATGACACTGTCTCTCTCCACGGTGTGCAGTCTGAAAATTTACAAGTTCACTATCCACTGTAAAAAATAAATAATAAAAAAAAATCTCTTTTCTGCTTTAACAGGATTTCACCTAAGTGTCAGTAAGTGCTACATTGTTCTAGTTTTGTGAAATTCGGTGAATAACAATTATGCATTTATCTCATTCACTGCTTTCATGGTTTTGTTAAAACTCTGTTTCATTGTCCCTCAGGATTGCACTTGTTTCCGGGTAGGCTGATGAACTAGGGCTCTTGAGAAGGCTGTTAGAGATCAGCTGAAGAATATTAATGACAACTGGTGGGGTTTACTCTATCTATGCAAGCGTAATTATTACAGATAATACATATTTTCTCCCCCAACACTAGTCAAAGGGGGAAATTGGAAGTCCTTATTGATGAAGGTGACAAAGATGTGTACTGAGACTCTCTTTAAAGCAAAGAAGGAGACACTGGAGAGAAGGTAGGCCCTGTCTGCTTTACTGTTGTGGTTGGTTTCAAACCTCCAGGTAGACATGAAAGAGAATATTCACATTCAGCTTTCCACATGGCATAGAAGAGAACAGGTTGCAGCTGTTACATGTTTTACAGAACTAGTATGGTTACTACTAATTCTTTCTTCTTTAGCTACATGAAGTTTCATACATGCTTGTCATACTGTGGTACAGAATAGGCATTCAGTACTGCAAATCTGGGGTTTCAAACCTCTTTATATTACTGTAGGCATCAGTATTCTTCATTGTTTCAATTTTGCTGTGATCAGATACATAAGAAAAATGAGATCGCTATGATACTTTCTGGTGGAAATGTCCTTTGTGGTTTTTTAAAAGAATGTCAACACAAAGGCATGGGAAATATTTTTTTGACGTTGCTACTCCCCACTACAAATCTGTTGAGTTATTACTGAAGGGTTTCCTCCACATTCGGCTGTTAGGAAATGAATAGAGAGCTAGTATGGTGAGGGTGGTGATAGAAAAGGCAAAGATGTAAAAATTATGCAATATACAGGCATATTGCATCTTTGATATCAAGCACCACAGGTTTGATTCAAAGGGAGGACACTGTGGCTGCAGATTTTTTATAAGTGCCAATATCTGCAAAAAAGAAAAAAAAAGAAAAAAAGGTGGCTGCAAGCCCTCTCTCCAAAGAAAGACAATGAATGACTGAGAAAGGCCATTGTATGTATTATAAATACATATTTTCCGGTCTTTTAACCAAATTTTTGATATTATTTCTCAGGTTCCACTTCCTTCCATGTATGAGTTTTCTACAGACACCCCAAGAGTTGGTTTGGTTGTGAGAATGAATTTGTCTTCTCACTCCTGTGGTTGTTAATAGCTTAGTATTCTCCTACAGTCAAAAGACAGAACAGATAAAGGATAACTTGATGATAAGAATGATATTAAAACACATATATATGAAGTTTTATGTTAACCTGTATCAAATGCATGAGTACACATACTGTGAATTTACAGTAAATTACAATCTTCAGGGCAATCCAAACATAAACAACCAATGGCTTGGAGCAACACAGAGAGGGAAGTAATTTTTTGTAATTCTTGCTGGAAATTACCCCAGGTAGACCCTGAGACTAATAACTAAAAGTCCATAACAGTCACCAGAATTTGAGTGTATAGTAATTTCCATGGTGTCTTCATGGAAGCATAATGTTTTCTGAATGTTTAATATGACATAAACATCATAATTGGAGAACCTGGATGTTGAACTCATTTTAGCTGCCTGAATGGAGATTGAAGTCTTTGGAGAAAAAAAAAAAAAAACAAACCACAAAAACCTGATTACATCATACATGTGTATGTACACATACACACATAACACTCACACACACACATATACATAGTTAGATACAAACATATAATTATGGATTCTTTTCACAAGAAATTCATCATCTGCAAGGGAAGACCTTTACTGTTTTCAGTAGATTTATTCAAGATATATGGACTGGAGAAGCTACAGAACTGTATTACATTCATTTTCTTTTCTGAAAATTAATCTGAATTAAGTTCTGAATTCTTAAGTTAAAGTTATTAGAGTTTCTTCTTTCAGTTTCGTACCTTTTTAACCTACAAGTTGGCCTGAAATTCTCTTAATTCAGGTTTCATTCTTGTGAGATTTCTAGTATCTCCTGATTTTCATATATTTATTTTATGTAAAAATGGAGAGAATAAATGTTCTTTGGATATACCCAAATGAAATTTCATTCTGGAATGATAATTTGTCCCAATAAAAAGAAGCATGACTAGGTAAGTGTTCTATTCCTGGATCCATTAGGGTCTTTTAAAATATATTCCTCCCTGTAATCTTTTCAAACTAGCTTCTGTAAACTGACTTTCGCTTTATCTACGTGTCATTTGTACTACAGTTAACTTCTCTTTTGCTCTGTTGTTTTGGCTATATAATCGTGGAATCCCTGTCATTTCTCTTCTTTTTACCAAATCCCTGACAATAGACAAAGAAACTTGAGAGTTAGTATGAGAAAGTTACAGTTAAGTATGGTTGAAAGTAGTATGCTTGCATTCTTCCTCCTCTGCTAATGCAAACCTCTGGGTAGTCCTAGTGTGCCATATATTGAGACAAAGGAAGAGCTAATTCCTTGAAGACTGGATGGCAGTGAAATAAAGCACTTTATCTTCACTTTTCCAAGTATCTCTTGACCTGTCCAATCAATTGCCAAACACTGGCATAAGCACAATTACATGCATGCTGAGTCTGAGCACGTGTTCTCTGTGAGTTCTGCACATTTCTCTCCTCCATTTTTATCTGCTGCACTTCATAAAAACTGAACTGAATGTGAATTGCGTCTGACTAGTTACTCCCTAGGGGATTACTTTAATTTTAAAAAGCTGTGCTTCCCCTTTGAGAGTCTCATGGCACAGGAAACACACTGAAGCTTTTTTAAAAAAAGACAACTGAATTAATATAAACCTTAAGCCAGGATTCAAATTGCATCTGCCCTTCCCTCCCTTTTTTAATCTAGAAGAGGCTTACATATTGCCATTGAAATTCTGGTCTATGTAGGGTTTTGCTACATTTTGGTTTCTTTTTTATACTTTATAGTCTGCTGGCTTCTAAAATCCTGTGTGGATACTTCCAATGTTCCACTGCGTTTGTGCGTGCCCTTGCACAATTTGAGAGTCTATCCTCACTGCCACCAGAAAGAGACAAATCCATGAATCTGTTGGTTTCACTCAGGTAAATCATTCATTCATAAGGCATCATGTTCTGTTACTCCTCGTGTTCGTGGGCGCTAATCCTTTCTCGAAATGTAAATACGTTGCTTCCAGAGTGCATGCTTTGCGCCTTCTGCATGTGGATTAAGTTTCATTGATGAGTAGATAGAAATGTATGTCCTTTAAAAACTCCAGTGTTTAAATTGTAATGTAAATTACAAGGAATGACAATTTAAAATTGAGTCATCTTGCTTTTGACTGCCTGAAGTCAATTACAGCAGGTCATGTGAAAAGATTTTTTTTTACCCCTTTGGATCATGCAAAATGTCTTCTTACTGCCTGAATTCGGATAATATATTTTGTCATTTTGCCTGAAGAAATTTTGCTTTCTCAGAGGACTAAAGATATTTGGACATTGAAGTGTCCAGATAATATTATAGTTATTGTTTTTAAAGAAAGAGCTTAAAGAATTAGATACTTGTTTATGTTTGGAAGTCTCCAAAGCGTTGTTGCTAGATCGTTATTTCCCACTGACTATTCTTATTCTAAGATCCTGTTATTTTAAGGCTATACTTTCACCAAATTGAATTGCGTCTCAAGTGTAAAATATACTTGCATAACTGTTTGAAGCTCTAGACACCTATCTTAAAAAAATGTTTCACTTGTTTCTTTTAATTTATAACAAGTGTACTTTATCATCTGCTAAGCGATATTTCATTGACACCATATTTATTCTGCCAGTAAGCTTACTGTCAAGCATTTGAAAAGAGACACTTGCCAGTAATGAGATTTCATTATTAAAGCTCTATTTTTTTTTGTGCTAAGAGGTATTGTCTCTCATATGCGAAAACCTAAAATGCTTATGTACGTATGAGGTAATTATATTCATGTCAGCAGTCCCATTGAGTTAATGAGATTATTAGCAAGAGAAAAGTTGCTCCTATTTAGGTGTTTTCAGAACTAGACCATATTCTCTGTTTCTGTGTTTTCAAAATCTTAGAAGCGGTTTAAGCAGCTCTTCTCCTCCTGGATTTGCTCATTCCTAGCTGTTAGACCTATATGTTACTGAGAAGTGGTATCCAAGTCCTTTAAGCGGCTTTAAAGATCTAAGCCTAATATACTTGCTATATTGCTATTCTATATGCCTATGTTAATGCCATCACTTTCCCTGTCTCCATGCTGCTGATTTTCATAAGCGTTGCTAATCAGTATGACAGAACAATATGATATTTTTTTTTAATCTCAGGAGTTCTTAGCCTGTCTTATATGTAGTCCCACATTGTAAAACATAAAAAACCCCACCACGATTATCCCCCGTTCACAAAGAATGTTTCTTATATATGTATGATTCTTTTTCTTAGTTGTCTGCTGCTGGCAGAAGTGGGATTGTGTCACTCCTGCTGTGAACCAATATAGGGTTTTTTTTCTGCCCATATTTTTTAAGGAGGTCTTCAATTTCCAAATTATTCTGAAATTCTGTGTTTCCTTCTGTGTTTCCTGGATAGTCATTCAGCATAATATGCCCTAATTATGAATTCAAGGTGAAATTACTTCATGGCAAATCTGCAAATTGGAAATAATATCCAGTATTCTGCAATTACCACACTGTGAAAGATCTATGCTTCAAAAACCCACAGATATCCTGAAAATCACATTTTTATTATTGGTGATAAAATAGTGGATTTTTTCCCCATGCAGAAATTGTGCACATGATTTCAACTTACACTACAGATAAGAGAATGATGTCACACTATGGTACGTTAGCTTGCATCTCTCAATGCTCTAAAGCTCAATGTTGCCCACTCTCTTATTTAGTGCTTACAGATTTTACTTTGGTACAACTTTATATTCTTATGTCTACGCAACTCCTTTCACCATTTTCCCTTCATCAGCAAGGTCTCCCAGGCCTCCTAGAGGCAAGCTTCAAGAAGTTTTACCAATATTGGAGGAAATCCTGGTTAGAAATCACTTGAGAAAACTCAACCCATGCAGTTTTGTTGGACCCAATGAGGTCCAATCTGAGGATGCACAGAGAACTGGCCAATGTCCTTGCAAGGCCACGCTCTCTATCATCATTGAAAGGTCAAGGATATCAGAGGAAATCTGCAACAACTGGAGAAAGGGAAATGTCACATCCATATTCAAAAAAGTAAAAAAAATGATGCGGGGAAGTGTAGACAGTCAGCCTCACTTAGGTGCCTGGGAAAATTGTGGAGCAAGTCCTCTTGGAGCGTATTTCTGGGCACACGAAGAACAAGGAGGTGTTGAGAAACAGTCACTGTGGATTTACCAAGAGTGTATGAGCTGAAAGAGTACACACTCACCAAGTTCATATATGACCCCAACCAGGGGGAACCAGTCAATACACTGGGGGGCAGGGCTGCCATCCAGAAAGACCTGAGAGCCAAAAAGGAATAGGGCCATGAAATTCATCAAGGACAAACGTAAACGCATGCAGTTGAGGTGGATTAGCCTCCTGAAATAATACCGAGAAGGGGCTCACTAGCCGGGGACCAGCTCTGCAGCTCTAGGAGTGAGAAAATATCAGCCAGGAGTATCTCTGGAAAGCAATTAAGACTATCGTTGGCTTGGGCTGTATGAACAGGAGCACAAGGTGGAGACTGAGGGAAGTAATTATACCCCATTGCTCCATACTTGCAAGACCTTACCAGTGTGGGAAAGATGTTTAAGGTGGGAAAGGAGCACAAGGACAGACACAGGGCAGTGGGGCTGAAGCACTCACCCTGTGAAGAAAGGCTGTGGGGCCAGGACTGGTTCAGCCTGGAGCAGAGAGAGCTTTTGAGCACCTAAGAGCAACCCAGTGCCTATGGGGAGGGGATCGAGGGGATAGGATGGGATCTTCACAGAGGTGCCTGCAGGGAGGAAGAGAAAGAGTGGAAATAAACAAAAAGAGAGGAGATCCCAAATGGATGTATGGAAAAAAGAAATCACTCTAAATACAAATAAGTTTGAAGCAGGTTTCCAAGAGTCATGACAGACTGTCTGTTCTTGAAGATTTTTGGGAATGGATGTACCTTGGTACCCTGAGTACCCTGGCCTGAATTTAAGGGTGTACCTTGGTACCCTGACCCTTCTTCAAGCAAGAGGCTCTTTTGCTTAAAGAGAGTCTCTTGTTCTCAGATTAAATAAATTTTGGGGGTAAGGACGAGAGGGAGTAGCTTGTTCTTAGCGGAAAGAATATATGACAGAGCGTAATATTCTTGGTTAGTGTTGGTTGATGCGTTAACGTACAATGAGAGTAACATAAAATAGAATAGTGTAAGTTGGGAGAGACTTCTGCAGTTCACACAGTTCAATCCTCATCTCGGAGCAGGTCCAGCTAGATCAAGTTGTTCAGGACATTTTTGAGTCATAAAATTGACTGAGACAAGATGCCAAATATGTAGTTTAAGCTATGAATACTGTACCACTATCTACCAATGTTAAATAATAAATAAGAATTCTGACTGCAGATGATGACAGTGAGTCATCACGGCCCAGTTTGGGATATCTATTTTAAGAATTATCATTTGTGGTCATAATGAGTCTGCATGGGATGCCACTGAAATCAATTCATCAATCAAAACTTCTTGGCAGGTTGGAAATCCAATATCAAAAAAGGACCTTTAGTCACAGATAAAGAAGTCAAATAAGCAGTACCTGTCTCTGAAACAAAAGTGCTCTATTACCGAAATGCAGCAGCAATCCTGATGCTTTATAGCTTCTTGTCAAACTTTGCTTTCAAAATGCATCCTGTTCAAATTGCCGTTATGCTTTTTGTATGTTTTGCTTCCTAGAAAGCCCCTGGACTAAATTTTTATTAAGTGAAAATGTGGTAGGCACAATTTATTCTACAAACTGTAGTAAAGACAGTCTATGTTTCTCTGGGAGGTTTTAGAACCAATAAAAGAAATTACAAAAATACCTTTATTTGCCTTTGCAGTGTATCAGACATACCCTTTAAAACAGCGAAAGAGATACAGGAGTGAAGTATCAACTTTGAAGGATACTTTTCCTTTCTGCTCAGGAGACTGCAGGGAAAGATCCAGTCTAGACCTCCTGAAAGAGCTGGGCCAAGGATCTTCCTTCAACAGCTACAACAAGAAAGCAATTTCGTCCAAGAGAAGTGAGGAAGAAGTCACGTTGTTGAGATTATGCAATAAAAGCGTTTACAAAGAGCAATATTTTTTCTGTGGAATTCAAGGTACCTTTATATTGCATAGTAAGAAATTTGCACTTCTTGGATACAAACTAGTATCTTGACACTGTTTAGCATGCATTCTGAGCTGGCTTGGATATCTTTAACACTGTACTGCATTGCATGTTTTAACCTTAACCTCTGTTATTTAGAATTGATCTACTGAGATCAGACTAGATTGTCTGGCTATCTTCCATCTCTGCCTTTTAGTTTACACAGTTATCCTGAAATATCTGTAAGGGGTTAATCGAGACAACACTGTGCAGCACTACAGGAACTGATTGCTTGGGCTGCTTTAGAAACAATATATGAAAGATTTCCCCACAGGCTGTGGTTTTCAGTTTGAAGCCCGGAAGAATGGAACTGCTGCTGTGAAGCAATGAGGACTGCGTGAAAAGACACTGTAGAAGTGCCAGTCCCTCTTGAAACAGCTTCTTATTCCTGCTCAACAGATACATTTTTCAGCCTGCATATGTCTGGAAATTGCAGCATTACCATACTGTCTGATTTACTAGCTACTTGGGAAATAGAGGAATTAGGACCATTATAAAAATTTTGTTTTTTTCAAGTTGCAGGTCTGAATCTCAATAAATAGTTTTTAAATCTACCTCTGCTATTATGTCACCATTGCTTTATACGTAGTTTGGGGAAAAGAAAGAAAAAACAAAACAAAACAAAACAAAACAAAACAAAACAGAAACGGTTCTTTTGATAATTTACCCTGAACAGTAAAAGTCGTAAATGCTCTATGCCATCCACTAGCCAAAAATCAAGCATTCCTGCAATTTATTTCTTTAGTTTCATGCCCACTTCAAATCATAGTCTTATCTTGTATAAACATTGCAGACCTTGGATGCATACCAAATAGATTTTTTTCCCCATAGTAGTATCCATTTCTAAGTGGCCGTTAGCATCTGTGTCAAAGATTAATAATTATATGCTGAAAAATAAGTCAGATTTCCTGAATCTAGAATTTCCTAATGACAGCAATTATTTTTTTATCGTCCACTCCCAGAATTTTGACCAGCAATTAAAAAAATAAATAAATAAATCATCTCAGCCTAAAGCTGTTCCTGAAGATTGAGATACATTCCAAATTCGTTATCTTGCCTTTCCCCTAATATGGCTCCAACCTCAGCTCAACAATAAAATGATCTGACTTTGGCAAAGTAGGAAGTCAAAGTTCTAGTTTAATAGAAACAGTGACTTGTCTTGCACTAGTCTCTAATGAATGAGCAACATTACCAGTGATTTATGACAAATTTAGGGATGAGGTATGGTGAAGAGACCAAACCAATAACAATTACCAACCTGGTTCACACTGATGCCATCAGCACGAGGGATGAGGAGAACAAAAAGGCCATAGCAAAGGTAAGAAAAGAAGAAGAAAAGAAATAGCAGTACAGAGCTATGGAATGAGCCTTCAGGAACTGGGAAGGAATGTATAGAATAAAAAGGGCAAAATGGAGCACAATACAGCAGTAGTTGCAGAAGAAGCTGTGAAACCTGTAGGAAGTTTGGGATCCACTAATTAAAGAGAATTTAGAAATGTGTTTGAAGGGGGTTTACTGTTTATTGTGGCTGCATAACTTGCAAGGGTGAATGTGCTTTTTGTAGTTATGGCTAACTGTATCTCAGGCAGTACATTATTGGGTTTTAAAATCTCTGTTACCCATGATTCAATGTTTAGTAAAAATTCAATTGGGGAACCTTGTGGTTGGTGTCTACTACAGGCCACCTGATCAAGGGGAACTCAGTGATGAAGCCTTCTTCCTCCAGCTACAGGAGGCATCGCGCTCGAAGGCACTCGTCCTGCTGGGGGATTTCAACCACACCGACATCTGCTGGAAAAGTAACACAGCGAGCTGTAGAGGACCCAGGAGGTTCCTGGGGTGCCTCGATGATAACTTCCTAAGACAGGAAATAGACAACCCTACCCGAGGGGATGCCATACTGGACCTCATAGTCACCAATGCCACTGAGCTCACTGGGGATGTCAAGACTGGAAGCAGCCTGGGTTGCAGTGACCACACACTGGTGGAGTTCACAGTCCTGATGGATACATGCCAGACGAGGAGCCTAATCAGGACCCTGAATTTTAGGAAAGCAAACCTCCGGCTCTTCAAGGAGTTAGTCAATAGGACCCCCTGGTAAACAGTCCTCAGGGACAAGGGGACACAACAGAGCTGGCAGATCTTCAAGGATGCTTTCCATAGAGCACAAGAGCTCTCGATCCCCAGGTGTATGAAATCAAGTAAGAAAGGGAGGAGACCGGCATGGCTGAGCTGGGACCTGCTCGTCAAACTAAAAGGCAAGAAGGAACCGCACAGGCAGTTCAAGTAGCATCTGGTGTCCTGAGAAGAGTATAGGGATGCTGCCCAGGTATGTAGGGACGAGGTCAGGAAGGCCAAGGCGCGCCTGGAGCTGAACATGGCAAGGGATGCAAAGAATAACAAGAAGGGCTTCTACAGGTATGTCAACCAGAAAAGGAAGGTCAAAGAAAGCATGCCCTCCCTGATAACCAACTAGTAACAACAGACAAGGAGAAGGCTGAGGTTCTGAACAACTTTTTTGCCTCCGTCTTTACTGCCAGCTTCTTTCCTCACACCTCCCGGTTTGAAGGACCACAAGACGGGGAC
>VYZM01022250.1:139356-153959 GCA_013398915.1 Dromas ardeola | reverse complement strand
CCCCCCCCCCCCCCCCCCCCGAGAATGCATAATTAAGGAAGAGTTTGGAAAGAGAATGCAACTCCTACCTTCTCCCCCCGAGTCCCGCAGCATCGTGTCCGCCACCACCACTATGGGTCTCTTCAAGACATGGGCGAGGACGAAAACGTGGAACTCCTCCAGGCTCTCGTACACCGGCTCTTCAGAGCTTTCAACACTGGGGGAAGTAAGAAAAAAAAGACACGAATTTTCACCCCTTGTGTATTTAATCCTTACTTGTAAAAACAGGATGAGGCCTTTACAGGCAACCACATAGAGGGGGGTCATATTAACAACATTAAGTTTGATTCTCAGCTTTGATTTAAGATTTTGGATGTAGATCCCCCAAAAAATGTCCTATTTTAAGACAAGGTTCATCTCCAGGAAATACCACATCGCTGCTTGGCACTTCTGGGAGTCTCTTATCTAAACAGCCTCAAAAGCGGTGTTTGTTTGGGATGGCTGCAGCGATAAAGCGCCCTTGAAGTGCACAGGGAGCACTGCGGAAATTCTCAGCTTTTGTTTATTACTCCCATTTTATAGCCATCAACGTGGTGACAAACAAGAAAAGCTCAGCTTTCCGTTCAAGGTGTGCGTTACCCCGCAAAAAGGGGTCGGGCAGAATTTAAATAATTTCCCCTGATGCTCCCTGGACCTCTCATCGCCCCTCGTGATCCTCCATCCTTCCCCTCAAAACCCCACGTGCCGGACCAAGGCAGCAACCCCCAGCTTTGTCCCGCCCTCGAGAATTATCCTGATATTAAGGAAAATAAGGAAGATTTTTCACTGTGTCTTTACATCTAAGCGTATTATTTTTGACTTCGGTCCCCTCCACGTACCCTCCGCAGCCGCCCCCGTTGGTGCCGTAGTGCACGCGGGGCTCGCTGGATGCCAGCTTGATCAGCTCGTTCCACTCCTTCTGCCACTCCTCTTCCGTGTAAACCAGACCAGACTGCAAAATGCCAGATAAAATACCAAATAAAAACACCCAAATCTTCAAAGCAAATATTTTCCAATCTCTGCAGCAGTTTTATACACGCAGCCACAACTCTTCTCTACGGATTTATGCAAAAATAATCAATATATTATGCAAAAAACCAAGATGCATGTTTCCAAATCTGTGTTCTTGAGCCAGCGGGAGAAATAATCTGCCCGAAATGAAAGTTTGCCTTTTTGCGGGGTGGAAGTAAACATTTCAACCCACAGAATGAGGAAACCTTTACTATTACGCTAATCCTTCCAGTATGAGAGATGTCATCGTCTATTGACGAGAGATGGTGGGAGCGAGAGTTGGAATAGCTAAAATAGAGAATTTATTTTCCTCCAAAAAAAACAACGTAAGACACCACAGCAGCCATAAACATTCAATTCAAGGGGAGATTTAGATGAGATATCGGGAAGGAATTCTTTGCAACGGGAAGGGCAGGGAGCCGTTCCCTCCTCCTCCTTTCCCCAGCTCCAGAATCGGAGCTCCAGCATCCAAACACAACACCCCAAGTCCTCAAAGCTGCCAGGAAACCCTTCCAGCTGTGCACCAGAAGCAACCGGTGGCACGTTCCGCTCTCCACTGCGTTCTGCAAGGCATTAATTAAGTTTCTCTGCTCCCAGTTATGTCGTCAACACAAATTTCTTTCATCGCCAATCTAAAGCTCGTGAAGCAAAGCAGGGGAGGAGAGTATCGCGCCCAGCACGGGTTGTGAAACGCAGAGCAGCATCCATCACCCTGGGCTGCTTCTTTCCAAGCTAATTTGGAAAGGAGGAGCTCGTTATCCTCCGTTTCCAGCCAACGACCGTGGTGAGACCTGCTATTCCTGGACCGCTGCACCGTCGACATCCTCCATCAACTGCCCAGACCCTTCGGCTCCTGCCGAGGACCGCGACCGGGGCACGACACCACCACATCCTACAGCCCCAGTATTTTCAACTCCTTTTAAGATCCACAAGTCACACGACTTTGCTGGCAGCTAATTCTGGAACATGCAGTTTAAAGAGATGCATAAAAGCATGCTTTTAATAGCAGTAAAACCTCCGATTATTTATTAACTACTCTGCTTCAAACAGGGAAATACGTATTATTGTGCTTTTTTTTCAAACTGTCAAGATATGAATCTTTGTGTCCTTCCAAAAATAAAAAGGAAGCTGGAGAGTAAACAACATCCTTCAGCGTCAGGTGGAAACAAAAGTTTACCCCGTTCCCAAAAGCCTCTCGACGCGGAGGGGCCGTCTCGCACCATCTGGTACCTCTCCACCTTGCCAAAGCCATCACCCCACTTTCGGGGGGGGACCCCCGTGTCACAGCTTTGAAGGGCCTTTAATGTGGCAAGTTCATGAATTTCCTTTTTTGGTGGAGGAGTTCGTGCCGCGCTCTGACCGAGACACATCTCACTGATCTTTATCGCTGGAGAGACCGAGGCCACCGCGTTGCTTTGCTCTGTAAAGCCCGGCACGGCCATCGCGTCCTGCTGCACCTCAAATGCCTGAAGGCGATACTCATTTTCCACTGATATTGGGCAATTATAATAAAAAATGTTCCTACCTTGTAATAAAGAGAATTTTCCCATAGTTCAGATGGAAGGAGACATCCCATCGTGGCCCAGCCAATTATCACAAGCCAGGGAGTTGCCCAAAATTCAAGGCAGGCTTTATCACGATAGGGAGCATCGCCCAGACCCACGGGGATGCTTCCTGGAGACCTTCCCCGTGGGCTCAGAGGACCACGCGTTAGCTCTGGGTCTTACCTCCTTGTTCTGCTGCGTTTGCTGCCAACGCCACCTCCGCTTCAGGGCTTCCCTCTCCAGGCCTTTGTCCATCAAGGTGTAAAGGGATTTGCGAAGCATGAGATCGCGATCGTGGAAACCCCACATACCTGCGCGGGGAGGGGAAAAGAAACAGCAGGAGAGGATGAGAGGTGCTGGCATCGCTCCGCTGAGGTCCTGCAGCCAGCCATGACCCAGGGCAAGAGGCTAAACGGGGAAAACAGAGGCAGAAAAATGCACATTTCTCAATCTAAACAATAAAATTCCTGGTTCAAAGCCTGCGTTTTCCACTGGTGGCGAGTGTTGTGCAGCTAAATGGAGATGCTGCCGCCTCCACTTTCAATTCTAAAGCATCTCACAGATGCAGCAAAATATTTGTTCACAAAAATCACCCGCTCCTTTACATCAACATCTGATGGGAAAATGAGGCCGGGTTAAACCGAGACTGTGGTTTTGCTGTGTCTGAAATATAAATAACGAAGGAAAAACACAACTCTGCTGATTTAAAAGTCTGGAAACCACAGAAAATTTACTAGGGTCCCACTCGACCAGACGAAATCAAACCTGGGCCCTTGAAACATGCAAGAGGAGGGAAGGGGCGGCTCTGTTATTTCCCATTTCCTTCAGAAATACAGGGAAACATGCCAAATGGAAGGGGAGAGGTATTTTAGAAGTACACAAGCTATTGGAAGCTGGTTTCCTTCAACCCATTCCTCTCCCACAGAGCTGGAGTGTTGCGACTGCTCCCACACCTACTGCTGCGGGGGCCGGGATGAGCGGCAGCATCCCCGCTTCCCATGGGAAACGCTGGGAAGCGCTGGGTGCTGCTCCCAAAGGATGGTGCTGGGCTCCCCTCCCTGATCCCAGCCAGAGAAGGGGCCGAAGCGAAGCGGTTTGTTATCTCGCCCGCTGTGAACGAAGGCGAGCCCTTACCCAGGGAGGCGGCGTGGAGCAGGCAGTTCCCGTCCCCGGTGGTGGCCAAGGGAAGGAGCCTTTGGCAGCTGGGATCCACGTTTGCCCACCAGTTCAGACGACCTGCGGGAACATCGGAGAGCGTGAAAACGGGGCCCCGTTACACAGCGCGGGACTGGTGTGTTCCTCCCCCTAAAAAACCACCGCCGAGGGTGGAAACTGCTTAATTTGCAGGGGAACAGCCAAAGAGAGGAGCAGTTCCAGAGCCAGCCCGCCGCTGGAAGAAGGAAAGGGTTCAAGACAGTGATAAAGCAACAAAAAGGAGAGATCGGAGCTGCAAAACTTCATGGGGACGCAAGGAAAGGGCCAGGCTGAACTTAAGGTCACACAAATTAGAATTAATTAGAAAGAGGACCCAGCGCAGCCAAGACTTTAACCCAGACCAGCGCTCTCCTCCTGTCCGTTTCTCCCCCGCTCTACTTATTTCAAAACCCATCAAGGCTTTTGAACCCTTATTTCAAACCCTTATTCCAAAACCATCAGGCTGAAAACGCGTCCTCAAGTGCCTGTCACAAATAATGCCCAACAACTTTCCCGCTTAAAAACCACTTTTAGTTTCTTCTTGTAATCAAATTACTCCTATTTAAACCATCTCACATCGGTCATTTTTTCCCGGCTCACCAGTTTAGGTAAAACACCTGGGAGCTTTTGCTGATCCCAGCAACTTTACTAATGAAAATGCAAACTGACAGTGCTTTACGCCATTTAAAAATAGCAGCTTTTTGGTAATATAAGGCACTTGTAGCAATTCAAGTCAAGAGTGCCTAAAAATAGAAGCTGGGAAAAAATTAACATACACGCAGCAGTCAAGTGGAGTGCGACGGGAGGTTAAACGTTTATCAGGGAAATGAAATCGGGCTGAATTAGGACTTTGAACTCGCAGCCCAGCCTGTGTCTCGCCCTGCCCTAAAACCAGGCGCTGCCTCCCTCGGCTGGGATTTTTTTTCCGGCAGCTTTTCTGCAGCGTGTCCCGTGCAACGAGGCAGTTTTTTTGGCTGGTAGATGCCATTCGGGCTTCCAACAAGTCGCTTTTAAATCGCTCTTGCAGAAAAACCAGCCTTTTCCCAGCATTACCAACCAACTTCTCCCCACTACTGAGCGCGGGACCCCGGCTCTCAAACACAGGATTTCTTGAGATTGTTTGCACAACCCCAGCAACAGCAGCTGTAGAAGGGCTAAACACAGAAAACTTGTTTTTAAACCCCGATAAACACAGGAAAAACATACAAACGCAGCGCTCGCTCCAACGCCA
Source organism: Dromas ardeola (assembly GCA_013398915.1). Taxonomy (NCBI): domain Eukaryota; kingdom Metazoa; phylum Chordata; class Aves; order Charadriiformes; family Dromadidae; genus Dromas; species Dromas ardeola. The sequence continues at coordinate 148,961 of VYZM01022250.1, read as the reverse complement.
GGGCTGGTAATTTCTTTTCTTGGCGTGGGGAAAAGGAACCCGTCGGAGTTGCGAAGTGTTTAGTGCAGAGCCTCGGGACAATAGCTCCGCTCGGAAAAGCCGGCTCTTTTCACTCGATATAGCTCCTGGCACGGCAAAGCCGCAACCCTGCGCCAAGTGGCACGAGGCCAGAGGAGCAAACAGAGCAGCAAAACAGCCTCTCGCACAAAAGCCAACCCAAACGCAACGCTACCGTGGGCAGCACTCAGCTCCTTTAGTTATTTTTCCTTTTTTTATCCATTTCACATCCTTCCTGGAAAATTCGCTGCTCTTTTAGACGGCCGGGGTGGGGGTCAGGGGTGTTGGGCATCGTCAATCGGCGCTTCGGAGGTTGCGCCACCTCTGCTCCAAGCGGGACAGGTCCCGCGCGGAGGGGACACGCCTCGGGGAGGTATTTCTATTTATTTCTGTTTGCAGGGCGCGGTGACGCCGCGCACGGCCACGGCCAGGCAGCCAGAGTCGTTTGTCCAGATTTCCAGTTTACGCAAGAGAAGTCCTCTCGAAAAGAAACCGCATTCCCCAAAACCCTTCTCCAAATGTTTTGCTCCTATCAAAGGCGGTGGAGAGGCCAAGAGGCCCCTAGAAGTATTTAAAACGACATATTTCTCCGCACGTGGTTATTAGGAGCAAGCCCTGAGAGCTCCAGGAGAAAGATAAATGGTTTCAGGAGCACGAGGGACCTCCCCGCAATCCCCGCTCGAGCGGCGAGGCCGGCAACAGCTGCTCCGCACACCTGAAGACCTGAAGCTCCTCTGCATCCAGCGCCATGGCTCTTACAGGGTCCAGTTTTGCCCCACAGCTGGTTTTGCTACAGAACATCTGTTTGTCCCAGCAGAGGTCAGGAACCTGTGCACAGAGGTGGTCCGTTGGTAAAATACCATCATAGTTGGTAAAATACCGTCGTTTCTTCTAACAGGAACCATCTAAATAGGTCACGGCGATGGGAAGGAACAATGATGGGGCTCCTCCCAGCCTGGGGACAAGGACTGACTCATTGAAAAACCAAATGGCTTCCCTAAGGCTACCAGGGAATCCAGTGCCGTAATTACAAGGCCATCGTCAGGGACGGAGGGAGCGTTCCCAGGGCTGACCTGGCCTCCTGGTCCTCGGGCCGATGTGACAGACCCACCACGGACACCCCACCACGACTGTGCCGTGACTGCAGACCATGGGGGTCCCCGTGGCTGAATCACCGGGGCAGGTGAGGGAGCAGGATCACCACCTAGAACTGGGCTAAAAAAGAGAGACCAAAAAAGGAGGGCAGCTAGAAAAAAGTGGCATCTACGCTGAAACAAGCCCATGTCATGTATCCAAAATGAGATAATTCATCTGTAGTCTCCTTATCTAATCTGGAGCCCATCTCTGATGAGAACAATGCCTCTAGGAAACATTTTTCTTGTGATCTGGCAGCATGTTCGAGTGCATTTAGACATGGGAGGGGACAACGGCAGGGCAGCAGCGGTCCTGCGCCGCAGACAGAGTCCTGCCAACCAACTTCTGAGAAGGTTTCTCCTGTCTTTTTGAAGCAAGACCCAGCCATGAGCTCGTCTCTCCTGCCAAGGGAACCAATGACTTACGGGTGAAAATATTTGCAAGTCAGATGCCAGGTAGGTAAGGCAGAGGGGGGGATGTGTACGCACGTGCCTCTGCTCACGCACAGGCTAAAAAGCTTCCCAAAGCCCAGGTGATGCATCGCCGAGGCACCCAGCTCTTTGATTGCCCGCTCCGAGACGCGGGACATTTATGCCCCAAGAACGAGGAACCCGGTTGCCGGCCCTTCCGTGCCGTTCCCGCAGCGAAGAAAGAGCCCTCATCCCTCAACTCAGCAGTTTTTAATAGTCCACCGACTGATGTTTATTATTAGAGTAATATTATATTAGTCTGCAGTGCGCAGCAGGAGGTTTCTTGCCGATACGCTGGGGGACGTTTGAAGACGTGCTTGGCACCGTGTCCCTGACCCTGGGGACAAAGCCTGACCTCGGGGCCAAGGCAACACCACCAAACCCAGGGCTTGCTTTCAGTGCTTCCTGATTTTTATTTTTTTAATAGCCTGGGGCAAGGCACCGCTGACTGCTCCTCCATGTGTGCAACGAGAAAAAACACTCTGCGTCTTCAAAATATAGGGCAAGGCTTAATCCACTAAGGTTTGTGACAAAGAACACGAAGGTTGCAGCAAGGGCCAAATTTTCAGCTCCACCAAGACCTTTTCATACAACTCCAAGCACGCTAACAGCTTTCCAAGAGGATGTCATTACAATTTACAGGCACTTTAAAGCGCACTTACTCTGCCACCACAGTGTAAAGGGATCTCTGGATAGAAGGGAGAAGAGTATTTGAACATTTATTGGTCTATAAAATATTTGCTTAATCCCCTACGGACAGCACGTACTAAATTAATAACGGGAGTCACCGTAGATCACAGCACCACGCTCACAACCCTACACCGAATTACACTTGGAATATTTTATATATGCAGTACAGCCCTCTATTAAAGATAAACACCCATTTATAACAAACCCACATACATAATGCAGATACACTTTAGCCTTCAAAAGGCACTTGCTAAAAAAATCAATTACTTAATGTTAACATCGTCTCAGCGTGCCAGGAGGTGTCCCTGGCACACACAGCCACCTCTCATCCCCCGGCTCAGAGTCTGTGCCACGGCAGAGCCGCGCAACACCCACCCACCGCCGCTCGGATGTAGACCGGTGGGTTTTAATCTGCATTAGACATGACAGCTTCGCCACCGCCGACGGCAACGCCGCCGTAACGGGATCGCTTGGATCAAGTGTTCATTTCCAAACCGTGAGAATATTTATTACAGGAACAATCCAGCAGGAGGGGGCTAAAATTTGACATTAAGAATATATATTATGGAGGAATAGTTTTCTAGGTGTGTGCATCGGTGACAGAAAGAAAGGAGAGGCGGAAAAGCTCCTGAGACCTTGCCTGGTGTCCTCCTGCCCCCCTGCCCCACATCGGTAACAGGCATTAGGTTTTCCCTGCCAGCAGGGAGGTCCCATCCATTCACCAGCTAAACCTTATTTACAGATCACCGAGCAACCCTTCAGGAGGAAAACAGCACCTTGGAAACCAAACCCAGCTGCACCCAGGAGGCGGTTCCTCTCCAGGCAAACAGAAAGCCAGCAGAGGAGTTTTCCTGCGTTGAAGCGGTGCATAAAACGCCATCATCCGCCTAAAATGTTTGTAATCGCTTCTAATATTTGTCAGCGGCGATGAGCTACTGTCTGTGTTATGCAGGAACTGCTTTTCCCCCACCTTCTCCCGGGAAGGCTGCCGGGACGGCGCAGGGCAGAGGGTGAGATAATGCAGCTTTTTTTTAAGCGTTACCACCCAGCTGCATGAGCCGTGACGACACCCGCTATTTATTTACGTTCGGTGGCTGCAGGCAAAGCGAAGCAGACTCTTACTCAACTCTTGCACCACGCTACAAAAAGGGATGAAATAATACCCAGCAGATAGGCGTCCTCGCGATGCGCTGGCTCCTTGCGGCACCGCTGCAAAAAAAATGCCATATGGGCATTAAAAAAAAGGTACTCACCAGCCTGCTCCAGTGCCACCAGCATGGACTGCTCAATGAGGTCTCGCTCGATGAAGCTGCGGAAGTCCTCGGTGTAGACGGTGAGGTCGGGCAGCTGGAAGGTGCAGATGGGCATCTCCAGCAGATGTTCGCTGCTGCCGTTGCTGGAGACGTGGGAGCGGGCCAGGGAGACGATGGTGGAGCTGGCGTGGGAAATGCCTCGAGACAGGCGTTTTTCTGAGACAAGAAAGATGAAAAAACATCTAAACGATGCAGAAACAGCAAACCTCGCAGAAACAATTACCAAATCGATGCCTTCAACCAGTATTTTTCATGGAATCATCTAGGTTGGAAGGGACCTTTAAGATCACCGAGACCAAGATGGGTTGCAAGCGCTTGGGTTGCTCCAGCATATAAATATTTCAGGCCCCAGAAGGAAGATTTAAATTGATCCATATCATTTTTGTGACACTGACCTTGCACAATGTCATCCTGCCGCTGGAGCGGCGGTCGCCCGGGCCGGGCTGCCTCTTTGTCGGGGGGTTTATAGCTGCGTCCCTCGTTGAAGGAGTGGGGCAGGTTGCCGGCGTGCACTTGCCGTAGCTGTTCAAAGTCACTCAGGGCTGCGCTCAGATCCCAGTTCTTGCCTGGATGGGAAGGAATCAAGAGTGGTCACCATCAGATGAGAGAGAAATCAAGTCAGTTCCTAAAAGATCCGCAACAGAAACTAACAAAAGTGGAGTTTATCATGAAGGATAAAGGCCGTCTAGCAGAAACAAGGAGGAAACCAGGGTGCAGCACCACTCGTTCAGCTGGTTCCTATGTATCTGCCCAGGATTTGCAGTTCTGGAAGAGATTTAACCATGGCAGTGCCCAGAAAGCATCAGCTCTACTGCCAACAAGGGGTTTACACCTCGTATGTGCAGAGACACGGAGCTACTGCTCTTCAATGCTGGACATCTGCAAAACCTAAACAAAGGTCCAGAGACCTCAAATTTTCATAGAGTCACAGAATGGTTTGGGCTGGACGGGACATTAAAGCCCACCCAGTGCCCCCCCTAGCCCGGGCAGGGACACCTCCCACCAGCCCAGGTTGCTCCAAGCCCCGTCCAACCTGGCCTTGAACCCCTCCAGGGATGGGGCAGCCACAGCTTCTCTGGGCAGCCTGGGCCAGGGGCTCACCACCCTCAGTGTAAAAACATTCTTCCTTAGATCTAGTCTGAGATAGAATTTTGCCAGAAGAAGATTCTTGGCTGTGAGAAGAAGGGCAGGGTCACCATAACAGCGTACACAGCACAGAGCACGGGACTGAAGTAAAATAAACATGATTTTGCCCTTGGGGAAGGGAGATGGAAGGTCAGGCTGCGCCACCTCCACCAGCATCTACACAAACTCCACGGCCGATTGCTCCGGCTCAGACCCCAGCACTTTGATTTCTAACTCCCCAACTGCCATGAAGATAATCCCCCCCCGACGCAGAGACCCCGGTCCCAGCCCTTGGCACCAGCCCCCGGCCCTCCGCACCCCGCGGCGCCACAGGACGACGCTCCAGCGACAACACCTGGCTTCAAACGCCAAATTCAGAATACGATGTTTCGTATCTCAGCGCGTGGTTTGAGGGACAACCGCCCAAAACCCAGAAGCGAGCGAGGTCCCAGCCGGGAAGCCGGCATCAGAAGAGCTTTTCAGCATCTGGTGCCATCACTGGCCGGATCAATTACTCAGCAAAACACCTTGAACTTCGTGGAGTTGTGCGAATCCCTAAAGCAGTTCCATTTCTATTTAACACTACCCAGCGAGCTGCGAGAGCGTAATATATAGTAAAAAAGTCTTCCAGCGTGCAATAAATTGACTTTTTAGGAGCCACTGTCATCCAAAGGCGAACATATACAGAAAAAAAAAAAAAAAGCCTACCATATGGCTTACATTCAGGAAAATTGTGATTTTTTTTCTGAACACTGCTAATCTAGGCTCTTAAATTAGCAAGTTAGCAGACATTGCAGAAAGCAAGCCAACTTTATATATAGTAACTCCACTACAGGAAAGATATATAAACCGCCAATTGGCTTATATGAGAGCTCACGGACAATAAAAGAAGTCATTATGCCTAACTCCCTAAAAGAAATACCTTCCTCAAGTATTTAAACTCTTCTGAGAGATGTAATTTGCAGCATTCAATGATTGACTCCAAACAGAAAGTTATTTTCAGGTTTACCTTTTGAGTCAAGGGGACTATTTTTTTTTCTTTCACCTTTTTGTTTTTCTTTAATGAAACAGTGAATCAGTATCAAGGAATGAGAACGACCCACCAGATTCAAATTAATCTTGCTGTCGCATCCCTATTTGCTCCAGCACGGCAGCAGGAGGAGGATTCTCCAGCGACACTGGCCCATTGCAGCTGCGTCTCCCAACCAGCTCCACCAGCAGCTGCTTCAGAAATTGGAAAAAAAGCTCAATCTGGGGGGCAGGAAAAGCTAAATTTTGGAAAAAAAAAAAAATTCTAAATTTTGGGAAAAAAAAATTACCTAAATTTTGGGAATTCTACGCGAGATGAACAGACTCATAATCCCAGTATTCCTAGACCACCCAGTTACCCACGAGCAGCTGGAAAGGGCAGGACTGGTGGACCCCACAGGGCTGTTGGCAAAGGGTCGGTGTTCGGGGAGATTTCTGCTCAGAGCAGGTTCCGCTGGTGCCCAGGCGATAAAAGGGAGGATCCCTTCTCCCACGGGAAAACCAGTGTCCCCGTGGGACACCACAGGCCAGAAGTTCAACCATGGAGAGACCTGGAGCCCAACTTCTCCTTGCCAGAACGTGGGATGATTTCAAAGAGCAGAACCAAATTAATTTTCCCAATTAATACATCTCCTTCTACCCCATGTCTCTTTAGCTTTGTGGCACTGGGTCTCCAAGGGCGCTGGAGAGCCCAATGATGGAGAAGACCAACGTTCTGAAGATCTGCTGCTGCCACCAGACAGTGACTTCACTTGACACCTGCGCAGAACTCTAAAGCATGGACAGAAAACATGACTTAAATTGCTCACATCACACTCAAACTTCACATCTGAATAATTCACAGAATGGTTTAGGTTGGAAGGGACCTTAAGGACCACCTGGTTCCAACCCCCTTCCATGGGCAGGGACACCACTTCACTTTATACACCTTATACACTTTATCCGACTCCTTTCGCTAGTATCCACCAAAAAAAAAAGAAAAAAATAGAAAAATATCTGTGTTTTCCCCTCATTTCCACCCCTGGAGTTGTCAACTCCACCCAGGCTGCAGGAGAAACAGCAGCGACTCAGCGGCACGTCACGAAAATGAGCTAAAACCACTCGTGTCAAAATAAATCAACCCATGAGTGAAACTGAGAGCTTGAAGGAACATCTGCTTCAACCTTTTCTATCGCAAGCCTAAGTATTTCTTCCAAAAGATAATATTAGAAACCCTGACATGAAACAAAGCAACCTAAACCCAGAAACCAGAAGACAAACGCACCACAAAACCCACAACTTGCCAGATTTCCGCCGCGCCGGCGCTCAGCTCGCCAAATTAAAAGCTGAAAGCCTGAACCAAAGCAAACAGGAGCCTCGGAGAGGAAAAAGCGACGAACGATGCCGCGAGCGCCGGAGAGGTGGAGCAAATTGCCTAAAGACACAGATTATAGCAATAATTTCAGGGCTTTGAATTTATTCCTGCTCGAGCATCCGGAGCCAGGGCGGATGCTGCAGGAGCATCGGCTGGTTGCGGGTTTAAGCAAGCACAAAAGTAACCTGTATTATACAGGAAAAGGAAGAAACACAGCAAGTCTGGTCTTGCGTTATAATTCCTGATTGGTTAATTAATGTACAAACTGCCCTGCAACGTCCCTGTCCTCCAGCATTACAGCACAGGCCAGTATTTACTCACCATCCCCTTGTCAGCGTTAACCCAAAGGCAACGCTCACCAGCGATTTTACAGCCCCAAAATCAAGCCCCGGGATTCCTTTCTCCTCCGGCCCTTCCCATTGCTGTAAGTACAGGGTGGAAAAAAAAAAAAAATTACCTGCAGCCTTCAACTACGCACCGTCGCCAAGGAGCACCTTCTCCATCTCATGGAGTTTTGGAGAAAGCCAATATTACACCATGTTTTAGGGCAAATATATGCATTTGAAAAAAAAAAAAACAAACACGAGGTTGAGCACACCAGAAGGCTGCCAGCGCGGCGCGTGGAGGCTCGAGGGCTGGTTTGCCTCTTCAAAAGCAAACCGGCTGAAGGCAGACAATGCTCGCATCCGATTCCTGAGCATCCTAAGTGTCTCCATCCCCTTCAACCGATGGACGCGCCGGGCAAGACAGGGCTCCGAGGGGATGCTCTGCCAGGAGCGGCCACCGGCACCGAGAAAACAGCGATTTATATCGGAATAATCAAACCACCTTTGCAAGCAGAACAAGACATACCAGTAAGAGCAGGGTTTTGCCTATATAATTACCCCTCTCGTGCTTTGCAAACACAGCAGCTCCCCCAGCCCCGGCCCTTCAGCCCTTTGGAAGGCGCCGCTGCCGTCAAGAAATAAAATATCCTGAAGTTTTGCTGCTTGTGGCGAGAACCACAGGTGAAGGGAGGGAAACGGCGCTCCCGGATGATGCTTTCTCCTTCCCGACATTTGAAATTCATTATCCGACGGACGCGTAACAAGAAACCAAGGCAGAATTCCACCGGGGCACGAGTTTAGTGTCTCGGGCATCGCACTCCCCAACCACCAGCCTTTTTTACCCCCCCCGCCTCTGCCTCTTCCCTTCTTTTATTCCCCGTTTTCTTTACCTTCCAGCAGGTCTCTGGCCAGTCCCGGCTCTGCCCCCGTTGAGCGAACAAAGTCGGAGAGGACGACGTCCATAGCCAAGGCCGTGGGCTCCCGGATCCCCGCTGGCGGCTGGGCTCGGATCCGCGCCTGGGCATCAATCTAGGAAAGGAGACAACACAGCGGCTCGCATTACTCCCCATAAAATAATTAGCCTGGCCAGGCAGCCTGCGAGCCAGCCGGGAAATATCCGATGGCAGGTGCCGAGGGGGCAAAGAAACAACCCGCCCCCCCCTTAAAATTCATCACATTTGTGTTGAACTCATTGATAACTGGGAGAAAAAAAGAAAAAACAAACAAATTTTGCTGCTTTTTCCCCGCACAGCTCTGCTAACGATGGGCGCACCAAGGCAAATTAAGGGGAAAAAAACCCATAACAATTCTAATTTCAAATGCGGTGGAGCTTTGCGTTCCGAAATTGTGGACAAGCAGCCAGGAGAATAAACGAGTTTATTTGGTAGTGGCGAGAAAGCGGAAAGTTTCTCTTATATATTCATAGAGAGCTCGGCCTCCCAGCACGCGGGGAATAAAAGCAAGACTAAAACCACTGGAATTAGATGTTGCCTCTGCAAAACAAAACAAAAAGCCCCTTTCAGGTAAAGAAGGAAAAAAAATAAATCCAATTCCTCTTCTTGCAGGGGAAAAAAAAAAAAAAGCTAATTCCTCTTGTTGCAGAAAATATAAATGCCCCAGTCTGGATCTTCTTCCCAGAAGGAAGAAAACCAGCCCGGCCAGGCGTGAGCTACGTAAATCTGAAATTTTCACAGGTTCTGAGACTGAGAGGTGTGCGCCCTCCAAAATCCTGACTTTCTGCATTCCTCAGGGCAGAGAGGGAGCGCGGCAGCACCCACCGCAGCTCGGACCCGCCAAACACCGCTGCGGAGGGTTATTATTGTTATCTTTTTGCAGTTAAAGGGTTCTGATAAAAATTTGGCCGTCGCGGAAGACAAACTGCTGGAGAGAAATTCATCCCGAGCTGAAAATCTGGCACATGAAGAAGAGGGGGAAACAACGTGTGCGGCTGGTTGAGGGAGGTGGTGGCGCATTGGGATTTCAGTTTTTTTATGGAAAATGAACAAACCTGTTTGTTTTCCTGCTGCTTTAAAAAAAAAAAAAAAAGTCTTTTTTAAGGGTTTTTCCTAAAAATGGGCAAAATTCCCCGGTGCCTTAAAAAAAAGTC
>VYZM01022250.1:79998-110732 GCA_013398915.1 Dromas ardeola | reverse complement strand
GGGGGGGGCCCGGCGCGGCCCGGGCCCGAGGCCCGGCGCGGGGTGATGGGCGCCGTCCCCTCCCGCCCGCAGACCGGCGTGGTGAGCATGGTGTACACCCAGTCCGAGATCCTGCAGAAGGAGGTGTACCTCTTCGAGCGGCTCGACTCCCCCAACAGAGAGGCCATGAAGCACCTGAAGGCCATCTGCTTCCTGCGGCCCACCAAGGTGGGCACCTGCACGTCTGCGCGAGGGAGCGCGGTGGGGTCGTGAGGAACCGATGGGTGGTCGCGTCCAGAGGGTGGTGGTCAATGGCTTCATGTCCAGATGGAGATCGGTGATGAGTGGTGTCCCTCGGGGGTCCGTACTGGGACCAGTTCAATATCTTCATCAGTGACACAGACAGCAGCATCGAGGGCAGCCTCAGCGGGATTCCAGGTGACACCAGGCAGTGTGGAGCGGTGACACCCCCGAGGGACGGGGAGGCATCCAGAGGGACCTCGGCAGGCTGGAGAAGTGGCTCCGTGTGACCCTCATGGGGCTCAACCAGGGCAAGGGCAGGGTCCTGCCCCGGGGGGGGGGCAGCCCCCGGTGCCAGCCCCGGCTGGGGATGGAGGGATGGGGAGCGGCCCTGAGAGAAGCTGTGGCTGCCCCATCCCTGGAGGGGTTCAAGGCCAGGCTGGACGGGGCTTGGAGCAACCTGGGCTGGTGGGAGGTGTCCCTGCCCGGGGCAGGGGGTGGCACTGGGTGGGCTTTGAAGGTCCCTTCGCACCCAAGCCATTCTATGAGGCTGTGATTCTATGGTTCTAGGTCAGGATGAGGGGCCACGGTGGGGGTAGTGAGGGAGCACGGGTCACTCCAAACCCTTCTTGATCAACATTTTTAAAATGCTGCGCTCCCCACTGCTGTTTTCATCCAGGAGAACGTGGAGTTCCTCATTCAGGAGCTGCGGAGGCCAAAGTACAGCATCTATTTCATTTGTGAGTATGCCCAATTCTGCCCAGCGAGTCAGAGTGGCCCCTCAGAGACTGACCTGATGGGCAGGAGAAAACATAGATGTGAGACGCTGTGACCGCTCCCACAGACAGACCTTTACTAAAATCCTGAGAATGCGCGAATTCGAGTTATTATGCTATTTAGGTCACCAGATTCTTTTAGCAAAGGGTACACACACACCAGAGAAAATAGTTAAACCGAAGCAACTCGTAAGAGATTGTTATAAAGCAACACCGTAAGTCTGGATTCCTCCAATGTGGCTTATGCCTGAAAATTTTTGAGAATTTAAAGCTTCATGTTGCTTCATAAACATGAAAGGAGGGTGATGCTGGGGGTAAAGTGCCTTTCCTGTAAGGAAAACAGACGTACAGGGTGAGAGACTGGCCCAAATCTTGAAGGTAAATAATTTGGTATAGAATTCCCATCCCAGAGTTGGACTAAACCTGCTGCGCAGCATCCTCAGCTCCCTGGAGTATCGGGCAGGTGTTTCTTACATCCTGCTCACGCCACAGAATATTCCGTGCTTTTGGCAGTTAAGCAGAACAACTCGAACTGGTTTTGTGTTGAACTCTGGTCCTCCGGCGCAGGTATCGCTGGGGGAAGACTCTGGTACATGAGCTGAAGTGGCCTCTAGATGTCATTGCCACTCTGCAGTGGAGGAGCCCGGCTCTGGAAGCGGTGGCGGTGACCTGCAGCAGAGCCGAGGAGCTCAACGGAGTGGCTGTCGCTGTGTTCAGCCATTTAATATTGTTTTTTTTACATAGTATTGCTTATCTGGGGAGATATCAGGCCAGGGAGGGGATAGGAGAGCCCCACTGCAGCGTCCCACGGGGTGTCGAATCCATTGCTGACCCTTCCGTGCTGTGTCACCTGCTGGATATTGGTCCTGGGGGCAGAAAGTTGGACAGGGAATTAGCTCAGAGTGTCCGTGTGAGGTAACCTCTGGATTATAACATCTGCACAATAATTGCAGGTGTAAGGTCAAGGGATCGCTGTTTGATCTGCTCCCGCTGCAGGAGAAAATCTGGTTGTTCTGTTCTGTGGTGGTGTTGCATGTTACCTGTCACTCGCGGAGCCCGACTGTTCTTTTCTTTCAGATTTCAGTAACGTGATCAGCAAGAGTGATGTCAAGTCTTTAGCCGAGGCTGATGAACAGGAAGTTGTGGCTGAAGTTCAGGTGAATTTTGAATATTTTAAATAAATCTCCTAATCCAAAAGAAACAGCAAAGTGAAGGTACAAGGTGTGGCAATGAGAGGACTCTACTCCTTGAACAGCATGCAGCAGCGCTCTGCCACAGCCTAGGCTGGTAGAAAAGATGAACTTACATGTGGGATTAAAAGTAAAAGAAAGAAAAACTCCTGTGTCCCCTGTTTCTCCCTCCCCTCCAGTTTTCAGAGCCACTTCTGGTTCTGCTGTTTCACAAGGCTGCTATGTGCTTGTGGTGTAGACGAAGTGCTACGTCCTTGAAAAATACAGGCGACAAATTGGCAGTGGAGTTGTCATCAGAAGCGTAGGGATTTGAGAGGTTCGGCATGGAGGAAGGAGAGATGAGCAGAGTCAATGAGTGCGTGCAGTGCTTGGGATTTTAGCGTTAATGTGGCTGATGCTGGAACACAAACTCTTCTAGGCTGAGTAAAGGTTGGCAAGAGATGTGACTGTATTTGCTTTCACTTGTTGGCAGGAGTTCTATGGCGATTACATTGCAGTGAATCCACACGTTTTTTCTCTCAACCTCTTGGGCTGCTGCCAGGTATGAAAAAAGCTGGTGCTCCTCCGGGGCCGTGTTTATGGTTAATGGGGAGACCAGTAGCCCCAAGAAGCTGGGTGTGGCGGGGGCTGCCCAGCAGGGAGGCTGGGGAATCCGGATTGTGGCCTCTGGAGTACCTGCTCCTCCAGTCAAACTGTAGTTCACTGCAAGACTTTTGGACTTAGAAATAGGAGTTGATGTGAGAAGGAGTTTGGGGACGGTGCGTCCATACTAGCTGCAGCCTCTCCTCCCAGGGTCGCAGCTGGGACCCGGCTCAGCTGGCCAGGACGACGCAAGGGCTGACCGCTCTGCTCCTGTCTCTGAAGAAATGCCCCATGATTCGGTACCAGCTCTCGTCTGAGTCAGCGAAGCGACTTGCTGAATGCGTGAAGGTATGGTGAGAACCTACAGCCACGCGAAATAAGTTTGGCAATGTACTTAAATTTTTGTTTAATTCTTCTACATATTGATCTGTTTGAGAGAAAGACCCTTTTTCAGTTGATTTGTTCACCTGTATCCAAACTAAGAGGAAACATTTTCCAGATACACGTAAGAACAAGTGGCTTTTTTTTTTTCCTTTTCTCAACAGCAAGTCATCACGAAAGAGTATGAGCTGTTTGACTTTCGGCGCACGGAGGTTCCTCCTTTACTTCTCATTCTGGACCGGTCTGACGATGCCATCACCCCGCTTCTGAACCAGGTGAATCAGCTCGCGGTTGCGCGGGGGCTGAGATAGGAATGGGAGATCTGGACCTGTACAGAGCCCTGGGGCGGTAGCAGCAAGTTGCAGTTCACTCCAGGGCAGGGCATGATTTAAAAAGGTAAAAAGTACTGCCCCTCTGCCCCTGTTCTTTTTGAAATCCCTCTTGTGTTATCGTGGTCTGATTTTCCAGGCAGTTGAGCACGGATTGTGTGTGCTGGCTTCAGTGGCAGATGTAGCCAGCACCCGGAAAAGCAGACCACTTCCCCTTCTGTGAGACACCTTCCCATTTGGAGTGTCTTGGCCGTGTCCTTTCCAAGGGTTTATCTGTAGGGCTCTTCGGCAGCACGTGTCCACAGTTGCTGAGTGACCCTGCACTGGTGTGTTTCTCCCTCTGGGTTATTGATGGGTGGCAGTATTTACCGTGTAGCTATTGTGATTTTTTTTTTCTTTGCCGTGCTGCTGATTCTGGCAGAATCTGTTTGTCTCCTTTCGTTTCGGTGGGACACGTGTAGACACAGGTCAGGCCGGTGAGCAGGCAAGGACTGGAGCTGCCGCAGCAGCAGCCAGCGCTTCTCTAACGCTGCTGCTGCAGGAGCTACTGGTGATACTTGTAGTACTGGAGTGATCTGAGGGGCAGAAACCCAGCTCACCCCACACTCGGCGCAGGGCACCCAAAGCATTTTCTGCTATGTGGAGATTTTCTAACCAGAAGAGAGATTCAGATGAATGTAAATGGAGTGTGGGGCACGTTGGTGCTCTGAGGAGCTTTCTGTTTTCTCTCTAGATTAATATCAGTCTTCCCAGGATAAATATAGTAACTCACTGATGTGCAGAAACACGCACTCCTACTGCTGCGTAAGAAGCAAAGGAGCACGTAGGAAATTGTACAGTTACCTGTGGAACCTCTGCAGCCAAAAATATGTGTCCCGTCATAGCAGAGGAGGGGGAGATAATGGTGGCAAACAGAACAGCTTGAAGGGGAATATTAATCCCCGTTGCTCAGCTTTTTGGAGAGTCGTGTCGTTTGAATGTGCCCACAGCACAGGTGGCTTTCCTTTGTGTTTGCACCAGTGGCTCTCGCCATGGGGTGCCCGTCTGGTATATTATAACAGAAATAACATTTCCTTCTTATCATAACGTTCTGGCAAAAGTTTGAGAAATGCACACTTCAGATCCGCTGTGTGTTCCTAGAGGCACCTAAACTGGCTTTGTTTGAGTTCAGCCTGAAATCCATTACTTTTCCAACATTGTTTGTTACCCTACTAAGGTCATCGTTTGCCTTTCTCTTTCCTGTCCTTGTTAGTGGACGTACCAGGCCATGGTTCACGAATTGCTGGGGATTAACAACAACCGCATCGACCTCTCTCGGGTACCGGGGATAAGCAAGGATCTCCGCGAGGTGGTCCTGTCTGCCGAGAATGATGAGTTCTACGCCAACGTAGGTGTCTCGGTGGGGATCTTCATGAATAGGTGAATTTGGGGATCCGGTTCCATGTTTGGTTTTGACACGTAAAAGGAACTTTCAATGACTTTGAGCATTGGGGTGGTGATGTACTGTGTAGTTTATGCAAGTGGTGAAAATCAAGCAGCATCTGACATAAAAATATGTGTCTGTTTTATAGTTTTCTTCCAAACTCGGAGCAGTGGCAGAGCTGCTTGCTCAAGCTTGGCTCTCAGGGAGACGATGTGCAATGGCTTCTCAGTGTTGTGGGCACAGAATGCCACCCTCAAGGCTCGTGTCAGAACAGCTTTCTCTCAGATCCCTGTCTTGTTCCCTGCAGAACATGTACCTGAACTTTGCAGAGATTGGCAGTAACATCAAGAATCTCATGGAGGATTTCCAGAGGAGGAAGCCTAAAGAGCAGCAGAAGCTGGAATCCATCGCAGATATGAAGGTACAGACAATCTACACGTAACCTACTGGACTTTTTAAATCCCGTCCGCTGCAGGGTAGTGGAGATCCCTGCTGTCTGTACACTGACAGTCCACACTACCAGTACAACAGTTCAGGTCTCTGTGCTGTGCTAGTTTTGGGAACCGGGAACCTCCTTTTTGCCCTGTGTTTGTTACAATGGCTGTTTACACTTCAATAAGCCATTCTGCACCACTGCAGTGCCATCTACAAGCCTGCTCGTTCTGACTGCTCTCAAAGCTGCTGCTTAGAGCCTGCTGGAATCCCGAAGCCCTACAACTGAGGGTGTAAGCTCTGGTTTAAGTACTTCGCTTACTCCAGTGTGGCTGTGTGAGCTGGGTCATTTGGCAACAGCTCAGAGCACAGGCTATCAATTCAGTCACTGCTCAAGATTTAAAGAATCCTGGCAACGTCTTTGGAGGTACTTTTCGTATCCTTTTATTTTAAGAGTAAAGAAAAAGTACATCCCTTCCAAAATTCTCCTTCTAATTGGAGAAATCCTGTGGGCACCTGGGATTGAGGTGCCCCGTCATCCATACGCCCGCTGGTCTTGCTTATATGGATGGAAATGAGTTTATACAATTTACGGCTGGGTTGCATACATCCACTGTCTCTTGCTTTTACCTCAACGAACCGGTTCTTTGGTTTCCTCGTTGTAGGCATTTGTGGAGAATTACCCACAGTTCAAGAAGATGTCAGGCACCGTGTCCAAGCATGTGACGGTGGTGGGAGAGCTCTCTCGACTGGTTGGTGAGCGGAACCTGCTGGAGGTGTCTGAAGTGGAGCAGGAACTGGCCTGCCAGAATGACCATTCCAGTGCTCTCCAGGTACCTCGGGCTCAAAACCTAACCTTGATCCTCTGTCTGAACCAAGCTGGTTTGATCCTGTAACCCCCCTCTTGGTGGAAGTTTGATACTGGAAGTCAGTGGGAGTTCTGCACACAGATCTCCTGCGGGGTTGGGATATTCGATGTTAGAATTACTCTTCTCCTCCCCGTTCAGTTCAGATGGGGATGAATCATAGTTAATAACCGGCTTGAGAAGCATCTTTGCAAATTCTGTCTTTACATTTCACAATACGACATTCCTTCATTATATGCAGTCAGTTGGTTTCTGGCAAGCTGCTTGTGCAGGCACCAGTGAAAAAAAAACCTTGGGCCCCTGTGCAGAAGTTTGTTGTATTTGCTGGGGAGGAGAAGAAATGGAATCCATGAAATTGTCTAAACCAGACTATTCATTGAGGTGCTGGCTTTTACCTTTTTTTTTATTATTATTTTTATTAAAAAAAAACAGCAGAAAGCCTCTTAGATAAAAGATTTCTTTGGTAAAGAGGAGTGAAAAAGCCTAACAGAGACTTCTGTTATAGCTGAGTATAGACTGGAGTTTTGACCCCGTGCTGGCTTGTTGGATTCCATGACCTGACCTAGTATCTGACAGCATGTCCATAGTGATGAATTGTGGCTGCTGACTATTCAGAGAAAATCGCAGTATTGTTGAGTGTGGCTGTATTATAGCAGAGTTCAACCAGCGACTCGGTATTAAAAACCGATTCCTTAATTTTTTATAGCTAAGGTAGCAGTCATACCATATAATGGACTCCTTTACACGATACTGGAGCAACAGTTTGACTAAAAAATACAGATAAGCATCTTTAACGGACTTAAAATACATGTCTTCTTTGCCTCTCTTATTCTGTGCTCCAAGTGGGTGGGTTGGGGATAATATTAGACTTTTCAAGTACTGTGATCTATTACCAGATCCTGAGCTGATGTGAATCAGTATAGGCCTGCTGAAGTCATCGCAGCTATACAGATTGGTGAGCATACAGATACGATTCGATAGCTTATATTTGGTAGAATTTAGATGACTAAGTATTGAAGTGGGAAGGTAGCCATAAAATGCATTTGCTGAAAACAGCCCCTGAGGTTCCCTTGCTATATCATTGTTTCTAGATCAAGCTTCTGCAGTTCCGAAGTCAAATATTTGAGTTCTAATCCATCATCCCATCGTGTCTGTGCTGTGATCTGTTATTTCTGATATTAACACAGCACAGAGCATTAGTGTTGAAACTTGGGTGCTTGGCGTTGGAGATCGTTTTGGAAAATGTAGGTCTACTTTTTAGGAAGTTTTCTCAGAGTCGGTGAAGAAAGGGATGATGACGCAGTTGCGTTACCAGCTCTGCAGGTAAGAGAGTACGTGGCAGTGCTGGAAACTGGACAGAGACGCAGGCAGGGCAGCCCCCACCAAGCACTGATGGCAGGGTGGTTACTGGAGTTCGCCTTCGTGCTAATCCAGGTCTTGGTCTGCACTAACTAGGTATTTCTGCACGTTTTAAAGCAGAAAAGCTGCCTGCCGTTTGCTTGCAGCCGCATGCCTGAAGGGCTCTATTGTATTTCCAACTGAGACCGACTGGGAGACATGTAGCAGCGGGCAAATAAATGCAAAACTATGGAACTGGTCTCTTTCTCCATGAGAGATTGGTATCTCTTTAGCTGCACCGCCCCAGGCTGCTCCCTGTTGCAGTTTCCTAATGGCAGCGAAGGGCCAAGGCCACAGAAACAATGAAGAATAAGCCAGTGCCTGAAATAAAGACAGAATTGTTCTCCCACTGATGTAACTTCAGCAATTGTTAATTCCCCTGGTGGCCTAGGGCCCCTCAGTACAGTACATTTTGGTTATTCTTCCCCTGGTCTCTTATTAATCCTGACATCGTACATGAGCCTTGAGAGATGAATGGGAGGTTTTGAATCCCATCTCCTTCGATGGACAATGGCTTTTCTGTTTTACACGCTTCCCGCTTATAGAGGCATTGCCACCACACTGCCAGCACGGGATCAAAAACCTCGCAAACAAACGTCTCCGTGGGACTCTGTCCCTGCCCTCACAGGTGAATTCCTGAGCTTACCAAGCTTCATGGTAAACTCCTGTTGATCCTCCCCAAAGCCAGGGTTTCATCCTGTATTTTTGTTACTAGTCACACAAATTACAGCAAATAGAGCTGACTCAGCGGGGTAAATAACAACAGTTTCACACCATTGTTTCACAGCTGTTCGCTGGATGTTTCTGTCTTGCCTATCTGTATTGGGAGGGTGGGAGAATCTTGCAAAGATATGCTGGGATTTTTGGAGTGTGTGAAGGTCATGTTCGCTTACAGAGTGGAAAAAATCCTAACTGGTTCCGTCCCGCTCTTGGAACTGCCATTTCTGCAACTGTAGAACTGGCAGCTCCTCTGCTCCCGTGCATTTGAGCTAGTTCAGGTTGATTGTTTCGCTTTAATGTTCAGCACAGGGAGAATTTCAGGCTTTGCTGGGTCCTCAAGCATCTGTCCAGCCCTAAGCAGATGTCTGCAAACGCATCTGGCGGCCGATGCAAGTTCTTTGAGATCCATCTCAAAGCTCGGAGTTAAGAAGCTGATTACTGCCACGGCTCACCTGAGCTACCAGCCGGGCTGTGGTGGTTTTCTGTTAACGCCATTATCTCAGCACTGCGGCTCGACACGGTGACTGAGGGGATGCAAAGAGGAAATAAGCGCTTTGGGTTGTAATGAGGAGAAGGATTTATATGGCCAATTGTCACTTTACACAAGCGATTCTATCCCGCCTGCAGGCCCTGGAGGGTAAATGTCATGCCCCCGTGGTTCTGAAACCTTTCTGGAAAGGGTCTGTGCTTTACCAGGCAGCTTTCTGGGGCACGCAGCCTTTATATTTACGATGGCATCATGTAAAAAAAAAAGTAATGATCTCCATATTAGAAGTAATAACTTTAGATTTCTGTGTTTACCTCCAGTGCTGTAATCTTTCTTTTCCTTTTGATGCCTGAATTCCTTTCCTCCTTTTCTTCCAAATGCTTGATACTTGCTCCTCCACTTCTCACATCCAAAGGTTGTCTGAGGCTTCGATGCTTCTGCCCTGCACCTTCCAAAAAGAAAACAGAATTTGTGTAATTGTCCTAGCTCTTTTTTCTTGACGTTTAATATTGCGATGGAACTTGTGGGCCAGTTCTGGCTCGGCTCAAGCTGGAAAGGGAAGGGCAGAGGTTAAAGGTTTCTGTACGTGCCTGCTGGTGTTCCCCTGCAGGGCAGGCACACGGTAACTGGAGCTCAGGCCGCAGAGCGTTATGGAGAGTTAAGAATGGACAACAGAACTGGGTTATGAATTCCCAGCTTCATTAAAAGACCCCAAAGCAACTTGCACTCCATTGTACTCCAATAAATCTAACCGCAGAGCACATAAGAAGCCGGGCTCTGTTGCTTATGACACAATTTAATTCTCTTGCATTCCTCCTGCATGCAATTTTGTTGCTAGGCAGTGGGCTTGATGTTACTCTGATTAAGGTCCTTTGAAGGCCTCTCCACTAATACTGCTGTCCGTCTTGCTGCAGAACGTGCGTCGCCTCCTGCAGAACCCCAAGGTGACGGAGTTTGACGCTGCCCGGCTGGTGATGCTTTACGCCCTGCACTACGAGCGGCACAGCAGCAACGGCCTGCCGGGGCTGATGGCAGACCTCAGGAACAGGGGGGTGTCAGAGAAATACCGAAAGGTAATTGCAGCGTTGCTCCTTCACCTGGACGAACGAGTGGGACAGGAGGGCATGGAGGTGGAAAATCACTTTGAATTGCTGTAAAGCTTGCCTGCTTTTTTGTTGAATTGCACCGCACCTTGCGGAAAGAAGCCTGAGCTTGGCTGGGGCCCGCAGGTGTTACTTTAAAAGGCATAACTAATTACTTAATTTCCATTTCCCAAATCAGTGATATTATGAGGGATTGAATAAAGCAGAGATGGCAGGCACGCCAGGAGTCTGCTAGGACGGGTGTGTGGCATGTAAACGGGGCCCGGAACATGCTTCCTTTCTCCTTCTCCTCCTCCTCCCCACCCCTTTTCCCCAGCGCCCGCTGAGTTGGCAATAGCTGCAGCAAAGGGCTCTGGAGACTGTGAAAGGAGCTTGGCTGGGCGGGAGAGGGTGGCAGTGCTTGGCAAACGTAGAGAGCAGCTGGAGAGGAGGTGGAGAAGCAGGATGATGTCATGTTGTGTGGAAGATCTGCTATCGCTGCAGCAGACGATGGAGATGAAAGCCTCTCTCCTTATGCAGGCAGTGTCACGGCAGGCTGACTCGCTTGGTGGGTGTGGGGAATAATTCATCTCTTCCCCCTTCCCTCCCTCTGTGCTGCATTATCTGCTTGGGATCAATCTCCCCGACTCCTTGGTCATCATTCCAGTACCTCCATTGAGCCTAACTAGACAAAAAACTGCCTGGAAGCTGGTTTCCCAGGTTAACAGGCTTCTGGTTTTGCCTCTCTCTGTACAGCTGGTGTCTGCCGTTGTGGAGTATGGAGGGAAACGGGTGCGGGGCAGTGACCTGTTCAGCCCCAAGGATGCTGTAGCCATCACCAAACAGTTCCTCAAAGGACTGAAGGTATGGATCTGCCACAGATGAAACAACGATAGTTTTAGTCAGCAGTCATGGAGCAGGACTTGCATGCAGTGCAGTGCCATGTGCCATGGATTTCAGAGATTTAATCATAAGTGCACTGGGCTTTTAGGCCATAATGCTCATTGAAGACAATGGGATTTAGTTACTGAAAAGCCCCTCTAAATCTGGACATCAGTGGTTAACACTTGCTGTAACCATCAGATGATGGTGTGCCATTGCTGATCTCTCTCAGCCTGCTGCCATGCTGTATTAATTCATAACAAGAGCTTCTCTTGCGCTGTAGGGTGTTGAGAATGTGTATACGCAACACCAGCCTCTCCTGCAAGAGACACTAGATCAGCTCATCAAAGGGAAACTCAAGGACAGCCAGTACCCCTACCTGGGTCCCAACACTCTCCGTGACAGGTATGTGGGGCAGAGCCTGGAACTGAAATACCTCTGCACCTCCCATGCTGCCACTTGCTTTGTTGTTTGCCTGGAGATGAGCAAAACTCAGGCTTGGCAGAGAAATGACTTGCCTCTGTAGGTCTGTCTTGTGTTCTCAAGTAGATGCCCTGGAGAGGGCTATTAAGACAGAATTACGGTTGTCTTTTCTTGCTGGCCAAGGTGTGACATTCCCACTGTAAGGCCTCAGGTAAAGGATAAAGCCATTGCACCAAGCTGCCAGGATGTTCACATGATGGATTTCAACATGCCCCCTAACTTCACTCCATGCCATCTGGCGTTTATTTGTAGAGTACCAAAAATAGTCCAACTGCAAGCTCTTCCTTCTGAGCCAGTTACTATTCCTGATGAGGATGGGATCTTGCTGAATATGGCTAATAACTGTTATTGAAAAGAACTCTGGTTCTAGCTGGATTTGCTGGAGCTGAGCTAATCTGTTGTCAAAGAAGTCATTAAGGGTAAATATGGGCCTCACGGTGAGGGCACTGACTCAGAAGGAAGATGACAAGTTGTCCTTAATGGGCATTCTGTACTAATCACTCCTCCCTTTGGTAACGCCGTTTCCTTTCTGTAAATTAAGCTTCTGCAACCTACTGGTTGGGTATTTTTTATGCCTTCTAGTGGTAGCGTCCTTTGAGAAGAGCCTGCTGTTGCTCTGCTTCCTTTGGGTGATCCGTGGTGCGGTCATCCCAGCGGTTCTCTGAATCTTCAACGGCTGTAAATGCCCCAGGGTTCTGTGGAAGACGTTTTACTTGGAGCATTAGAGCAATGGTCATTCCCTTCACACGCCGCGTATTATTGGCTTTGTATCAGCAACTGCCACATTTTTAGTGAAGCAGAAAATAAATTCAAGGTGGTAATTCTCAACAAAGGAGGCGACTGCTGCAGGGCAGTGAGTGTTCAATGAAAACCAGAGAGTCATTTGGAGCTGGAGAGAAGGAGAGTTGGGGACCAGGGCTCAGCAGTGTCAAGCGTGTGGGAGCGGCAGAAGCATGGCAAAGGGCGAGCGTTCGTGTCTGGCTCTCCGTGAGATGCACACACACGCTGCTCGTCCTCCTTAGCCCTGCCTTGGGGCGTTGCCATCCATCTGATGAAAGCAAAAATGGATTTTGTAGCAGGGAGGCATCCAAATTCCACGCCAGGCTGACAGCAGGGGACGTTAATAATTTTATTTATGGATAAGCAAGAATTACAGTCATACAAGAAACAATTTGTGTATATCCCTGACAGACCAAAAAAATACCTGCCTTACTCCAGATTTTCCCTTTAAAATAAAATGGGGAATTTTGGATAGAGTGGATGGGTGGTTTTAATAGGTGTGAAATATCAAGGCGCTGAGCAACAGAAATGCTATTTTCTCTGTCCTTGAAACCAGCTCGTGACTGAGGTGGATTTCAGCCCAACAAAAAGAGGTTGAAGGATGGGATTGGTGGTAGAGCCGCGATGAGACCTGCAGAACAGCAGTAACTGCATCCAGGCATCCCCGACCTGGGTTTGTTCTCAGCAAACTAGAAACAAATGGTCTTCTGACCTTTACCTTCTCTTTTTCAGTTCCCACTGACGTTTTCCTGAGCTGTCTTTCACTTATATTTCTCTAAATGTTTCCAGGAAAGAGTACAGCAACCCGCCCCTGAGAATCCTGCTACAAAGAACATGCAAATAATTATTTGGGGGAGCATGAGAAGGGTTTAACCTCGAACTGAAGGAAAACAGCAGTCAGATGAAGGGAAATGGAGTTTGCATCTCCCTCCCTTCTCTGCAGTGGCTACAGCCTTGTCTCTTAGTTAAAAGATGTGAATTTTTCCCGGTCTTCCGTTGGCCTGGGGTTGTCCTTGGGACAGTGGCCGGGTCCAGCGGTGCTGCTGCTGGGTCAGATGTCTGCAAAACGACCAAAAGTGTCAGGGCACATGGCTGTTAGGGTTGTTTCCTGGTGGGAATGGTAGATCTTGTTGAGTTCAAGATGTAGGACCTGTAGGAATGAGGGTTTGTAACTGACAAAAAATAGACACCTAAATACTTTTCTGTCTGGTCTTTACTTGCTGCTTAAAATGGGGGCCACAGCGCTGTGCTCCCTCTGAAGTACCAAGAAAATGGGGGCTCATCTAAAGAAAGGGCTTAGTTATCAAGTTTGGGAGAAAAAGGCCACTTGATGGTTTTTCCCTTCGTGCCAAACCAATTGAGCGAGGAATTTAAATTTAATAATTTCACAAAACTCGGTATAATAAATCACAGCCCAAGGCAAACTGGGCTACGCTGTCTTCTTGCTCCCTGCTTTCAGAGGATGGTGTAACCGTGATTGACAGCAGTTCAGCAGAAGGTCAGGGCAAAAGGCTTTGTGTTTTTTGATCAAAGGGACGCAGTTGCTTCAACAGCAAAGAATTCGAAAGGATTCTTTTTAACTATTTCTTTCTGTATTAAACATTGCGCTGTTGCAAGGGAGCTTCTGCTCCAAATTGGCAGCAGTGAAGGGAAGGGGAATCTTTGCAAAGCGCTGAGCAGGGTTCCGAGGAGAGAGAAATAAGCAATTCTGCTTTCTTTTGCTTCTCCTTTATTTCCTGCTGTTAAATATCATCCTTGTCTCGTATGCCGTCAGCCTGCAGCCCCTTCCACCTTGCTGCTGACAGCACTAGCTAGAAAAGCTCCTGAAGACTCCCTCCGTCGCAGCGGTCCGTGGGAGCCCCGGCTGTGTTACACGCTGCGCGAAATCCCTCCCGAGGTGTGTGACCCCACACTCTGCTCCCCAGAGCCTCCCCTTCGGGAGGAGCTTTCGCTTTGTTTATGCTTTGACCCGGGATTTGGGCATTTGTCCCGGCCAGGCCAACCGGGCCTGACGGTGCTTACCTAAGATGGCAAGAGTCCGCCTCTTACAAAATCAAGGTTGCCATCAGACCACAAGGCAGCTCCGTCGCTGCGACAGTTCTTAAAACCAAACGTGGGTCCTCAGCGTTTTGCAGGCACCAGGCAGCAGCCCATGAATCCGCAGTAGGAAAAAGCGCCCTGCTCCTGGGGCATCCAGGTGGGACTCGCCTTGTTCCGTGTCTCTCTCAAATTACCACAGTTACTTACCTGCTTACTGAAAAATCCTGGAAAGACTGAAAATCTTGGAAACCTTGTCTGAAAGCCCGTCAAAGTTCTGACTTGAACGTGGAACGTGAGAACTTGCCGATATCTAGTGTAGAGTATTCCATGGCAGGACGCGACCTTTCTCCCCCTGATTTTCTTGAGGGGAAAGTTCCCGTTGACTGCTTGAGGAGAGGAAGAATTTGGAGCCATTTAGAAATGCCTGTAGCTGACACACATCTAGTGGGATGGCTGAGGTATCTCCTTAGGCAGCGAGTATAAAATCTCCTTTTTTGGAAGCATCAGCTTGCAGCATGTGATGTGGAATTGGCTGTAGGCTTTTTCATCTGAGCTCACACACACTGCCCTAAAGATTAGGCAAAGTAGCGCTATTGCTAAATCATATATATTATCTTGTGTTCAGTATGGCTTGTGTTTTGTGGATTTTTTTTTAAGGCAAAACTCTGACTGTGGCCTTGTTTGTTCAGGGAAGTTGCTTTTTCCTCTCGTCTGAAGTGTTTGAGCATTTAGCTGTTAAATTGGCAGTTAACCCGAGGAGATACATGGCCACATCCACAAATTGGGTCTGAGGCACGCAGCAGCTGGAGCGAGCGCTGCTGTAGATTGCTTTCCTGCTAATCCTATAACAGTCTTGGGGTTTCTTCCTATTCCAAAATTGCTTATTATTTGCCCTTGATATGAGCAGTAATTCCCTGGGCACTTCATGAGAACACCAAGATCCCTTTGTTCCTCCTGTGGCAGCCTGTCTCTGCGTGACTTCCCTCACTCCCGCTCTGTGCGAAACCTGCGGGGTAAATGCCGGAGGCTTTGAGCAACGCACCTGAAGTGGGAGAGGGGCTGTGGTTCTGCCCCCACTCCCCCACACCAGCCTTAATCCTGTAAGAAAGGCAGCAGCGATATAAAAGCCAAAATAAGCACATTCTGTGCTGCACTCCTGATACGTAGCAATCACAATGCACGGGAAATAGCGGCAGACCAGGGTATAATGTCCAAGCTGGAGGTTTTCTTACCTCTGACCCAGCATCTCGGAGGTATTACCAGTTTAGTTTGCAGCCCAGCGTAGATATCAGCTCTCCCATGTTTGGATTCTCCTTCTTTCTGGATTTCTCTATCTGTCTGGCATCTTTTTAGCATAGGTTTTTCTGGCTGTCAGTCGATCTGTTCCTCTCTCTGTACAAAGATTCTCCACCACAACAAAACCCGCTAACACGCAGCGACAAAGCCGTGCGCGAGATGTAACCCAGCCTTACTGACCGAGGATGGCAGAGAAATGTTACTGCCGTTTGTGATGGGATCACCGGGCTGTTCACTCTCCGGAGCTGGATGGTGCCAGCTGCTTCGTAAACGGTTCAGAAATGACTTAAACGGCAAAGGAACCATTTTCCTGTTCTTGTTTTGTACAGCACCGAGCACGGGGGAATTCTGTGAGAAAGCTGCGCAAAGGCCTGACGTCAGGGACTGTTCAGTGCATCGGCGATGTGGATTTGCAGGGCTGGTGTCATGGGGACAGTGAAAGGTGATGGCAAATTTAAAGGCTGGTACACGTTAAGATATTCCAGAGGAGCACATGGGAGCTAGCCACGTGACGCCGGCATCTAAATTCCATAGGTCTTTGATAGTTCTAACCAAAAAAATGCATAAATGATGGTACCAGGTGGATTTCAGTCTGCACAAGGCCTCTCGGTAAGAAGGTGCCTGGTTTGTTGCTTTGTTGCTCCAGTGATGCAGTTACTAATGGTATCTTAACCCTGCAGGTCCCACCTGAGTATTGGACTTTGGGGAAAGGCAGCGTTCTCAGCCTAAAAGACATTTTACCTGAGAAGCGAGGTGTGGTGTGGCCTACTTGGCACGCCTTTTACACGCAGCACGATAAAAGTGGGCTTGTAGAGATTTTAGGTATATTTTTTCTGACAACTGACAGCAGCTTATCAATTACTTCATTGCTGTGCGTTCCCTTCCCTTCGATTTCCCTCCCCAAAACACTCAGGCACATTTGCATCTGGTTTCCAAAGCCGCACGCCTAAAGTGACAAGGTGCAGCACTCTTCTGTCCCCGGGGGCTGGGCTCAGTGACTCGCGTTGTCACTGGGGCGCAAAAACCTCCGTCTGCCTCAGTGAGATGTTTGAACCTGCAGCGCCTGACCGCGCGGTTGCTATATATAACCTGCTTATCTTAAGGCTGCGGCGCAGATTTCACAGGCTGTTCCCGTGCAGGGGACACGGCGCAGCTCTGCGGGGAGACACCAGCTCGGGGAGGGGAGGGAAGACGGCACAGACCGTGTGCTGAAAGCCCCAGGGCAGCACTGCCTGCACCTCTGCTCCTGGCTGGAAGGGGGACACCACCTGCAGGGTAAAACTTGTCGCTCTGTCCACGGAGCGCAGGCACAAAGCATCTAATAGAGCACGTTCACTATTGCTGACTTCTCTACAAAGGATTCTACTTTGAGCCTTGTTCCTTCCAAGGAAGGTACACGGTAAACTGCAGCTGGAAGTCTTGGGCATTATTAGAATTATTATAGTCCCCGAGGATAACAAATGGTGTAGTACCTGCGGAAGAGCTGTATTGAATGCAACAGCTTTTTTGCCGTTGAATTAGCCATGCTGTGTGTCACCAGAGGGTACGTCTGGACCAACGGGGTTCCCACGTTCTGGGCACGGAGGCTCCGGTGTTTCCTCTCCACCCCGCTAAGGGAGACGACGGCACCTTCTGCAGCATCTCTGAAATCTCCTTTCGTCTGCCAGAATCATCTTATGCAGACCTAACCCAAACTTTCTGAAAAGGCCTATGATTTGGAAGGTTATTGCTAACAAAGGTCACTTTGGGAAGGGGTGCGTGCTAATCTTTTCCATCAATTTTTCTTACCTTTCTGCACCCTCTCCGGGGGCAGGGAGGTGGTTGTGTGGATCTGATGGCAAACAGGCTTGTTCTGAGTGTCCCACCCTGACGGGGGGAGCAGTTTTGCTCTTGGTAGCACAGTCTGTTCAGTGATGCCAAGGAAGAAATCCCTGATGTTCGTCCTTCCAATGTGCGTGTTGCTCCTCTGGGCAGCACCCGGTGCCCAGGGCTTTGCAGGTTGGCTTCTCAGCAGGGAGTCACCAGAGACACCGAGTCCAGCTGCGTGCCGGGGTCATCCCGGTCTCATGCTCCATTTGCTTTGTCAGCGATGCAGAGCCTGCACAGACAGAGCAGACGAAGGCCTGCTGCCTCCACCGCTGCAGCGAGAGCTGTATTCTAGCAGGAGTACCTGCTTGGAACGCAGAGATGAGTTTTGAGACTGCAAAAGAAAGTTAATTGTGTCGAGACTTGGCTGCTCTGGCCCGAGCGCATGACTGAGGGGATGAGATCCTCGCCTTTGCGCTCTAGGTTCTGCAGAAAGCGTTCTCTCAGCTTGTCGGTGGCAGCAGAGCTGATCTGTGGGTTGCTGTTGTGGTTTGGGCCGGACTCGCCACTGAGACGAATGACAGAGCAGGACAGTTGAGAGCACATTCTGCGGTCCCTGGGAGTGGGAAACTTCAGTGACTGGGGAAGGTGGTGCAAGGAAGGTGCAGAACGTGGAGGGCATACAGCTGGGTTTGTATTTTGTCAGACGGAGGCACTTCTCTCTTTCCACCCTTTCCCCTCCCGCCACTTCTCTGTAAGATCCTGTGTTTCTAGGCTGGCTCAGAAATGTAACCTCGGAGGTAAACTTATAAATCCCAGGAGTTCTGTAATCAGCCAGCAAAACTGCAGCTGATCCGTGCCCTTCAAAGCAAGCCCGAGAGGTCTGAAGCATTGCTGTTGTCCTCGTTTGGCTTCTGAATTGATCTTAATTTAACAGCCGCAGCAGCGTCCCGATCATGCATTAAACATTGGCGTATGTGTCATGGTGGAGCTCCACAGGGATGCAGCGTGGGGGTGTTGCTGAGGAGGCCGTTAAGGACCGTTAGCACGTTGTGTAAATGTTTAGGAGAGGCAATGTTTTAAAAGCGATTTAATGGGCTACACGTTGTTGTCAGCCTTGAGGCCAGCACGTCACAGAAATGAGACTGGTCTGGGGAGAGAAATCAACAGCATCGTTGCCTCCGCACCCGTGTGCGGTACAGGGTTTATCCTCATGTTTTGTTTGATCCCTTCTCAACATTTGTGTCTTTATTGCAGGCCCCAAGATATTATCGTGTTCATCATTGGAGGGGCGACTTACGAAGAGGCGCTGACTGTGTATAACCTTAACCGCACCAACCCCGGGGTCCGGATCGTCCTGGGTGGGACCACAATCCACAACACAAAAAGGTAATAACCGTATTTTCTACCATGGATTCTGTGTATGTAAATCTGCTGACGTGAACAGGAATTTGCGACGCCTGAGGGATCTTCATCGCGCAGTAAAACACAGAAACGTGTAAATGGTCGGAGCCCAGCTCTGCCCATTATGGCTGAGGGACGTATTACCAGGTGGAATGTTTAACGTGCATTTTACTGATTTCAGGTGCAGGGAAGTAGATGTGTAGAGTTTTTCCTGCTTATAATTCACCACACACTCTAATATGAATGAGAAGCCAGTGCAGCACGCAGGAATTCAAAACTGACTGTGGTCTTGTTGCTCCTGTTGAAATCTGGAGCAACTGCATTTGATAGCAGCGGAGTTAACGTACCTATGATTAGAACAGAGTTCTAGGATTACACTGCTAGCAGGCTCCCTGCCGCCCACAAGCCTGCAGAGTGTTGGCTGGGTCTTTTGCATTTCTCCCTGGAGAACAGAGCTTTCTTTACTGGTTTGCCGTACTCTCCGAGTTGCCTTTCCTGGGAGGCCAGACATTTGTAAGGGTTTAATCCCTCTGGAGCTGAGCGATGCCGGGGAGCACCGACCACGCTGACCTTCATTGATCCCCTCGGTCTCTGTCCCTGGGGTGTCCCAGCACCTGCCCGTCGGAGCTGGAAGGGCTTGTTTTGGGCAACACTGGTGGTTTTTCACATCCCCTGCACTGAGCTGAGGGAGCCATTCGTAAGGGTCTCGATCGGGATTTACAGAGTCAGACAGCTTGTACAGAAACCTGCAACCCTTTTGCTGTAGCTGCCCAAAAATTCCTGTCAATGTGGAATGCCTGGTTTATTTCCTATGAAATGTCTGGTTTATAAATACAAATCGTGTTTCCTGAACCCAAATTATTCATCTGCGTAACTGAGCACAGGTGGAAATCTAGACCAGGTTGTGGATTGTTTCCCATCAGCACGACTTGTTGCTTGCCAAGCAAAGGAGCAGGAATTCTTTTAATACGTGCCTTGCTCCTTTCCACCCCTCCGTGTGTCCCCGTTCCTAAGGACGCTGCCGGGTTATGGGAGGGAGGGTAGGGCAGGAATGTGACAGGTGACCCACATCCCTCCCATGTGTCGCAGCAGGAAGCGCGGTGAAATCTAAGTCCTGGGAGAGTCCTGGCCTTTGTCCAGCAGCTGCTGGGAGCTCAAAGGGAGCTCCCTGCTCTGAGCTGGGGCGGAAGGAGAGCTCCGACATTACCGCGTGGAAACGCAGACAAAGTACAGTCCTGCAACAGGAAGGAAAAGTTACGCCGCTCAACATTTGGGACGAAATTTTCAGAGCTGATGAACAGCTTTGAGTGCCTGAGCAGTCTCCTGGAGTTCAGGAAACACGCGCTGTTAACACCACAGGCGTATGTCAGAAAATACAGCTGTCAAGCACTTCATTGATCTCAGTTACTGACAGGTGGACTCGAGTGTAGTGAGCAGGCTAAAAAATGGCTTGGTTTTCAGGCCATATACGTGCATTGCTGCTGCACCAGAGTCCGGTGTGATATTTATAAAATCCTTGCACTTTTGCCCTTCCTTTTCATGCCTGTAAGGGATCTTCAGGCTCCAAAGCTGCCTGCACAGAAGCAGTAACAATTCTCTCGCAAGGAAATCCAGTGGCTCCTATCATCACTTGCTCAAAAAAATGCCCAAACCCTCCGAATTCACAGTGCCCGCTCTGAAATTTGGCCCGTACTTTAGCTTAGTGTCAGATGATTGGAAAGCTGCTGAACTGATGCTAGCCCAGCAGCAAATTGCTTTTATGAACTGGGTTACAAAGGCAAGTCTGTATTAGCCCACATATCGACCAATTCCTGCCCAAATTACCCAGCTTCCTCAACCTTCTGCTTTACAAAGTAGCCTTTGAACTAAATCCTGGTTTAGCCAAGCCTAGAAATAGCAAGAAAAAGAGACCCGTGGACACAGTAGCAGCTCTTTCTGATAAAAAGAAAGACGTTAAATAAATTGTCATCGTGCAAGGACGCAGAAAAACCTGGTTCCTATTCAGCCTGGCATCCACTGTAACCTCGTAGTCTCCCCATGCGTTTTGAGGCTGATTTTGACATCTACCAACACGCCCGCATTGAACTTTTACCAGCACCTGTGCTGCGAACCTGGACAGTGCTGTCATCACGCCACGCTGAACACGAAACCCAGAGTAAGCAGTAAGGAGGTCTCTGGGATGCTGTAGTTTTTCACACCATATTGGAGGTTGAGACCTGCCCCGAAAGTGTATCAGTGCAGCAGATTCAGCAAAAACTGTCACTGGAGGGGGGGGAACAGAGAAAACTCACCAGCATTTTGAGTAGGAGAAGGAAAGCAATAGTGTAGCGAGCAGGAGGGATGTGAGGAGGTGGTTTGAGCTTTAGGCTGATGTCCCAGCTCTGCTGTTGACCTGTTGGGTGACGTTGGGCAACTCTCTCCTTTGTCTACATGTACCAGGAGGTCTCTGAGCAGGGACCATGGCTCACTTCTGCGTTACGAAGTTCAGGATTTGCAGCTACATCGTTGGGCTCCGCATCTTAGATTTGTGCTGTAATGAGTAATGTTAGCTAGTTCGGGCTTCTACCGCGACTACGTTTTGGCGCAGTCTCTGAATTATTTACAGAAAAACTAGGATACTGTATCAAAATTTGCATTTCAAAGAATGAAGTGAAAAAAAAAGAAAGAAAAAAAAGGGGTGTTGCTTCTTAAGGTCTGACTACTCCAGAGTCCTGCCTGGGAACTCCGGGATGGGGACTGTCGAGGGTCCCATTCTACAAACAGCCCGGCCCCAAATGATTTCCCTTTCCCTAGTGGCTTGAATAAGATTTCCTAAGTGATGAGAGGCCACATTCATAATAATAATATTAAAAATTAGAACTTTTGAGTCAGTAATGTCGCGCCCTTCCCAAGGGAAGGCTGGCCCGTCGGCTCCTGCAGGCAGAGGAGGAGCAGCCCGGGCAGCAAAGCGAGCCCACGCGCTCAGGACACCCGAGAAACGAAGAAGTTTCCCCTCCAACAAGTGTTAAACTGCAATTCCAGCAAAGTGCGTGAGGGTCACGGCTATTTCAGCAAACGCACCGGGGTGTCTGATGTGAGGAAACCTACATTTTATTGTCCTAACTCCTCCAGTAATCCACTGGCCTTCCTTTAATGAACTGTTGCTTATTTCTGCTGGATTAGGGTTGATATGTCACAATAAACAAGGAGATTTTTATATTAATGCCCTGAGCAGCCCGTGTAAGCACACTAATCCTGTGCTTTCATTGTTCTTACCAGTCCAACTTAAATTGTGATCAACATCTGCGTTTATAGGGTGAGGGATGGCTTAAGGGATATCCATTCCGCTTTTTTACAAAGCGGGAGACAAACAAGCCTTTGGAGCTGGTTATGTTGTTAGAGCTGTATATTTGCGGGAAGCTTATCTGTTTAAGAGACCATCTGCATTGTCCAGTGAATATACGCTAAGCAGATGCTTTGAAGTGGGGGGGTGAAAAATACTCCATGTGGGGATGAAAAATGCGACATTCCGTGTTCGGAAAGGGTCCCAAAGTGGGTATAGAAGGTACCTCTTTAAAGTTTCCTTGTGCTGCACAGTCATGTCAAGGAGAATCTGTCCCTGTCGATCTTTATGAATTTATATCCATATGGATACAGAATAGGAGCAGACATCTAATAACAAAGCTCATATCCTGAAATGAGACACGTAGTCTAAGGGATTCCTTATCAATAAATCAGGCTGCAGAAGCTGGCAGGCTCTGCTGGAGGGTTTATTCCCCTATTTGAAAAAATCCCCGTGGTTTTACAAGGTATGAGAAAAATTTTGTTGCTTGTCTTCCCTCCTCTGCCTCTAACAGATAAATCCATGTAATGCACCTATTCCTTGGCCTCTGTCCTGACACCACCCAGCGAGAGGGTTGGGAGCGCAGCTTGGGTCTTCTGTTCCTGGCTGAACCGAGAGTTGTGAGAAAAAAATGCATGAAAGCAGCAGAGGGGCTGAAAAGTCAAGTGATGAAAGCCAGAGAAATGCAGAAATCCAAAGATCAGAAAATCTCTTTGATTGTGCACGCTCAGTTTGGCTGCAGCTGAGGCCTTAAATCTGTCCCATCTCAGTTTACTCAATTCTTTTTTTTTCCCCCGTTCCCGTTAACAGGCGACCCTCGCGCTGTTAAGTCTAGGAGGGTGTACAGATACGCGTTTGGTAAGAATTTGAGATTCTTTGAGAAACAGCAGCAGGGTGGAAAAAACCCTGTTGTTGTCAAGGAATTTTCAGTGTTTTTCTAATCAAACCAGATTGGCTGCCTCCGGTACTTCTGAAATTTTGGCAGCCCTACTAAAAATACGTCTATTATGACTTGATTGTCAAAAAGGTAAAAAAAACCTTCCCGGACTGTTTTCCTGCATGACGCAGCGCTGTGCCCGGCGTGTGGGACTGAAATGCCACATCTGCCTGTTTGATGCCGTTCTTCTGCAGCCACCCCACCGCAGCTGGGCACCAACCAAACCACTTGATAAACGAAGACCTGAGCGTAGAGCTCCTGTCTGGCTTTTTTCCTGCAACATAACGAGCTGTAATGGAAGGGCTGAAAGGCTGGGGATTATTAATCGTAGGTTCTTTAAAAAAGACATATGTAATATGTATTTAAATTATATTTATGGTGAAAGTGAGAGGTCTTTCTTGACTTGGTGCCATTCCTTAACTGACCATAGCAACATCTGTAATTGCCTGCAGGAATCAGATAGATTTGGGCAAAACTGGAGCTAAATCTGTGGGTTTTCAGTTGCTCTCCAAAACACTCTTTTAAGTTAACATTTGTGGAGGGTCATGAGATCTTAGGGATTAGGGCAAGGAGAGAAAAGCAAAGAACGTAATTACCAGACTTCAAATTGAAGAAGTCAGAGCATCTGGTGTGGGTGGCAGTGCCTCCTGGCTGCTCCCCTTCTCTGGGCTGGAAGCTGGGAAGAAGTGTCTCTGGCTTCCCCCGCTTCCTAAAGAAAATTCAAAGTGAAGGCTGATTCCTGGCTGTGGCAAACAATTTTACCACCAGTCCCACGGGCAACCAGCTCTGATCTTTGCTTGCACAAGTGAATGGATCTCAAAGAAATTCTGCTGGGTTTGGAGGAGAAAAGTTAAAAAATGATCAATAATCAGCTAAAAATGGAAGATGAAGACCAGGAGGAACATCTGGTGCGTGGAGCTGACTCATCCAGAGCACAGGTTAAGCCCCAACCTGCTGTGACTAATCCAAGGGGATCTCTAGCCTGACCCACTTACCCAGTTACAGCAATAGCCTGGTGGTGCCGAACGCGGTGCTCCGCCGGCAGAGCCTGGTCACCGACTACCTGTGCCCACGGGAGGAGTGTTTGACCCACTGCGGTTCCCGCTTACTGCGGAGGGAGGGTTTGGAGTAGAGCAGAGAGATCAGTTCAAACTCTCGTTGGCACTCTGATCCGAGGCTTTCCCAGCCGGAGCTGGAGTAGCTGTGACCGCTGCGCCAGATGCTCTCTGTGTTTCTCGCAGGCTTCTCAGGGTCGGGGGAAATAACAGCAGCTGCAGCACGGTGCGTTTTCACCATGCTCCAGCTCACCTCTATGCCACGGGTGGGTTTGGCTCTTCCTCCGGACGGGGAGACCTTCTGTGCAGGAGATGCTCAGAGGTGGTCGTGCTGCCCACTTTTAAGACCTCCCTGAAGTCTAAAGTGACAGTGTCTCACTGCGTCTCCCTCTCCACCGCACAAACTTTCTCCCCAGATAACAAGTAAACAGGATTCCCCTTTAAAAATAAACGCAAGTCATTCTCTGTGAAGAACTCAAGTCTGCCTGACTCTAATGCCTAAAAATAAAACTGGAGGAGGGAGAGCTCTCTCGCTGTAATCACGGAGCTGAATGACCAGAGCGCAAGCAATGTTCCTGTGCACCTCTTGCAAATCAGGCTGCTGCCCTCCCAGAAAGCGTATTTCTAAGTGGTGCGGTGTTGAGATCTGGAATTTGGTGCAGGCATTTGCATGAGATCTTATTTTTTAACTTATTTTTTTTTAAAACCCTCTTGATTCACAACCTGGGCAGTTAGACCTGGTTTAGGGGAATCATATTTGTGTAGGATTCGTGGTATGTTCTCATTTTTATTTATCTTTTTTTTAAAAAAAGCATTAATGTTCAGATAATTGACCAGCATATTGAAGGAATGAGTCAACCTAGAAACTGGTTGCACTGTGTTGCATTGCCAGAGTAACGATCTTCCTGGTAACACGTCCTCATTAGATCTTCTGTGGGAGCGTTGCTGTGGTTTTGCAAAGAATTCAGCTGCCTCCCAAACTGGCAGGTGGAGGTAACTGCGACCAGGGCTTTGTTTTGGGGACAGCCACAGCTCCTTTGGCTTTGGAGGCTTGTCGTGCAGATGTCCATGGATATCACCTGAAGGTTCACTCGCCGGTGTCGTGCCCTGGTGTTTGTGCTCCGGAGCCGTATCAGCACAGGGAGAGGAGGGTCTGGGGGTGTTCGCAGGACAATACTCCAGACAAGTCACCTGAAAGACAGATGTGGGGAGCAGGAGCTGTCGCTTGCTGGGGAAACTGGGACTAGCTCCAAGCTTCGGTCCTAGTCCGATGCCCACCTCTGTAGGCTGTGCTCCCATTCAGCTTTTGGGGGCAGGAGTGCCCTACGAAAGCCTATAAAAGCCTAGAATCAAACAAAAACAATGCAAGGAGCTTTAAAGCATTATTCTTTCAAAGGTTGTTTTTTTTCCTCTTGAAAGGATTGAATTAGTCTCAAACCTTAACCCACTTTTAGACCTATTTACACAACTGTGTTTCCAAGGTTTAGCCCTCCTCGCTCTGGCGAGCTCTGCTGGATTAAGCTCTGCTGTGCAGGGCTATGGCTGCCGGCATGCGGCTGAGATGCACGATATATACCAACAACAAATAGATATATATATATATATGTGTACACATCAACAAAAATACCACTCTGTACGTTTACCTATGTCTCAGCCTGCTGCGCATACCCATCCACCCTGATAAGAAATGGATCTGTGCTCATCGCAGGTGTAAGCCTGGAAACTGAAACGCCGTGGCATGTTTCAGGGATAAAATTGGCCTTTGAAACCTGCCTGGTGACAGAATGGGTGAAATCCATTTTGCAGGCGCATCAAGGTAGAAATCATCTCTCTTGCCACCAGCACCATGCAACCAGCAGCGGAAATTCTTCGCTGACAAACAGAGCTCCCTCCACGGTGGCGGTGCCTCCAGCCGTGTCCATACAAGGCTTTTCAGACACACTTCAGAAGCATTCCAGAGCGGGACTTTCCAAACTATCAAATGCTTTGCCTAACTCTGCTCCCAAAGACGTAACAGGGCTTAAGTGGAAACAGATTTGGGCTAGGACTGAACAGTCTTGCAAATTCTGAATTCAGGGTCTCAGGATCTGAACCAGAGCAAGACGCAGAGCCCAGTCCTCCTGGCTCCCAGACGTTGCGTTCACTGCTGTGTGTTCACCGCCTGCTTCCACCTTCTCCCCTCTGCAGTTGGCCAACGCCAGCCCCCAGCAGCCCACCTCCACCTGATGATTTTGTCCTTGAGACGCGGTTCATCTATTCAAATGTGTCTCTGAATGTGTTGTCTTTTGGTTTTTGTCTGGAACCGTTGCTCTGGCGTGCGCTTGAGCCGTTCACTTGACTATAGGGCAAACTTGTACATAAATCTCAAATTGACAAGTTCCTCAGGGTCTAGCCCCCAAACTCCCTTAAGTTTCCTTGGAAAATCGTACAGACTGGGATGAAGCTGAGTGCGTACATAAGCATTTTACTGAGTTAAAACTTTCGTGAGATGCGTCTGAATGAATGGTTAGTGCCCAGAGGTTTCCATGGGGCTCATTATTTAGATTTGAGTGTGGTCTAAAGAGGCTGGAAATGGGAGGGAGGGTCTTGCTGTGGATGTGAGCGCTGGGAGGAGGCCGAAGAGCTGGGGCCGGAGGCGCAGGCAGTGACCCGGGCTGCTGGAGGGGCTGCTATCCAGAAAGCCCTGGCTGTGAAATGTCAAGGATGCCTCAGCAGGAGGTTTCCACCCTGCCTCTTCCTGCCTTATCATCCACACAGGAAGACTGAGAGTGAGCAGAAAAACACGCCTGAGCACTGGCCTTCCTGGCTTTGTGACTGGAAGGCGAGCGGGGCTGCCAGCGCCGTCCAGATGCTGAGCTGAGCCCACGAGGAGTGGCTGCCCTCGCGTTGGAAGCCTTACCCTTCACAGGGCGAGACAAGAGACCTCCCGGGGTGGAGTGTTTAAGGATGAATGGCCACGTTCAGAGAAGATGCTGACCTGCTGATCCGTGCTGGGAGATTTTGGTCCCTGGGGCAGGTCATTGCAGTCCCGTAGCTTTGCACTTTGTTCTCCCTCATTGAAGTGGGTGGGAGGATCTGTCGCTGGAAAAGGGGAGCGTTCCCCAAGGCTGCCATTCACTTATTTCCTCTTGGATTAGTGTCTCCTGTCTGTTGCTGTCCCAGTCTGAGGACACTTCCCCTTGCAAGCAGCTGGAGTAGGTCAGTCAGAGGGTGATCCATCCACCCTGCCCCTGTCCCTCGACTGCTGAGGGAAACGGTTAGCCCCCATGCCAGCTCTCAGGATGCTGCCTTTACACTGGAGGAGACGAGTCCTGATCTGAGCATCCCTTTGTCGTGTTCCCCTTCAGGGACCTTGGTCCCTGACACCTCCGTGGGGAGGGAGCAGCTGGGTTTGACGTGAGCCTGATGAGGGGAAGGAGCATCACCGTTGGGACCAGAATCCCCATTTTGGGTGGAGTTTTTTGTTGGATCACATGCTGTTGTGGGCAGGTCCTCTCCTCTTTGCCACCATCCCCCCCGTCCTGGTGACGCCAGGGGAGAAGGCAGATGTTTTCATAGCTCTGAGTTGTAGAGCACTCGTTGGTTTTGTTCAAAGGCCGGAGGCCAGGCCATGAGGTTACTGTCTGTCTGCATGAGTGAAAAGCTGGCCCTTGTCTCTGCTAACCTTAACTTTGCTTGGCAGCTTCCTCGAGGAAGTTACAGCTTCGGGGTTCCGCGGCCGAAGCACAGAGAGCTCTCAAGTTACGCCAAGGTCAGGCAGCAGACGGTGAATCTTGGAGAAACCCTGCCTCGCCCATCCGGAGCTTCCACGAACTGACCATGCAGCTTTGGAGCAGAACTGGACGTTCCTGCACCGCACTGCTGCCGTGGCGTTCCCCATCCACACCAGGAACCTTAACGGGCACGAGAAGCGTCAGCAGGGCTTGCTGGAGTTGGCGTCTGCCCTGATGAACCAGGACATGCCCCAAACTGCAGCACCCTCTGCGCCTTCTCCCAAGCAGAGCTCTGCATGGGACACGGCTGTGTAATTGGAATTGGAACCTGCAGCAGAGCCTGGGAAAGAGGTCGCTGCAGAAGCACTGGGTCTCGGCAGCTCTGCCGGCCGGCGGGAAAGCCGTGCACTTACTTGGTTTGTCAAAACACATGATATGAGTCCCCTAACGAACGTCTCATGATCCTGGCCCGGACTTCTCTGTGCATCTCTGGAAGGTGAAGCTGATGGGCACTAGAAGCCCTTTGATCTGCTCAGTTGTCTGTATATTTTGAGTCCTATTAAATAACCCATTTTGACTGAACCTCTTGTCTATTAAATGATTCCTAATCTCCCCTTCGTAATGCCACTGAGGTATAATTACATTCTTAATCTTTATTAACTTCTGTTTACCTTAAGAAACAAACACAACTCCATGGCCTTGTTTTTGCCCCCATGTTGTGAACTGGGAAAGTGTTGTGATTTCTTTTTAACAATAAAAATAAATCTAGCAGTAATAAAACATGTTGTATTCAAAAAGAAACAAGGGAACTGTAATTGTGGAGCAGAGCTGGGGGCAGAAGAGGGCGGTTGGCATCCTCCTGGGCATGGGAGCTGAACCAGAAAGTGCTCCTGCTGCTCCCCGTACCCTGGCTCTGGGGAAGGTGGGGACGAGCAGGCGCAGAGCTGTAACCCGGGGTGCAGGTGTCCCGCAGAGAAACGCAGGCTCTCCGCCCCCTCAAGAGGAATTTTTTTTCAAGTTTCTTTATATTTGAGGTACAGGAACTGTGAAAAGCAGCACAGATTAAGAGTCAAAACAGACATCAGCAGACTGGATGCCTGGCTTCTGTGAACAACTTTCCCTTCTCTCTTCCCATAATTAAGACTGAACCTCGGGCTCCCTGAGAGCTCTGCAGAGGATGGAAAGTACCTGAATTCACACTCATTTCTCTGGCTTAATTCCCTGAAGCAAGGTCACTCTGAGCCTGGGCGCCTGTCCATCCCAAAATCTCCCTGCAGCGCTGAAGGATCGATGGTACGTGCGCTGCGGAGCCACTCCGGGGCTCTCGCCTGAAAACACCGGGGCCAGGCCGTGGGGCAGAGTTCCCACACCACGGCATTAGGGAGCGTCTCCCTTCTGACTCGGGAGCGTCAGGCATTGTTTCAGAAGGGATGGGTACTGGTGTGGTTTCCAGTCCATCGCCTTCCTCCTCGCATCGAGGAAGCTGACACATTTTGCTCCTCTCCTCCCTGTAGGATAAAGGCCTGCAGTGCTGCAGTCCTCGTCGGGCAGGAGTTCCAGGGGCTGACGCTGTTGCTGGCGGCAGGAGACAGGTAGCTCGCGAACTGAGGTGTTTGGTTTATTTAGCCAGCAGGCTCTCGCCTTATCAGGCAGCTCAATTTCCTACAGCGTGTTGTAGAAGGTTGCGCTCCTGGTTCTGGATGAAGTGGTGGATGAAGAGACTCCCACAATGTGATGTTCCATCAGCCTTTCCGAAGTGAATCCTATCTCCTGTGTGTTTCTTTTTGCAGCCTCCTTGGTACACATTCCTGCCTCCTGGCAAGTGCAAGCACTGAAGGTTTGGACCAAGCCCTGCCCCAAAGTCCCCAGGACCCATCCCTGCCCCCTGCATAGTCATGATTTCCCTTGCACTTCCCTCGCTTCCCATCAGGAAGGCTTGGAGAATCCCAGTGCCACCCTTTGCAAAGGCTTAGACAGAGCTGGCATCATGTGAGGTTGGCTGCTGCCTTTGCATCAGTTGTGGTAAACTATCAGAGCTTTTTAAACCGGAGCAGATAAAAAATTGAAGAGAAGGGGCACATGCTGGGGTTTGGGGTTTTTTTGCCAGTCGCATTTGGACCTTGTATCTCACACTGTCTCACCTCAGCCTCCTCCTGCTGCTTGGAATCCCACTGCTTTCCTGCTGGCAAAGCGAATCAGTCCCCAGCAACGAGACAAAATTGGGCTCTCCAGCCAAAATCCCTGCCTTGTGATTTCTGCTGGGCCATCAGCAGAGAGGCCCCCAGAGCACTGCTCCCAGTGCAGTGGTGAGTGATATTACTGGGCAGAGCCCTCGCACTGGTACCACAGCTCCGAGCCACGCTCCGCCAGCCCCCCGAGAGCCCTGCGCTCGCCCAGCGAGCTCCCTCGCTGCCCTGGGTCCCATGGGGGCACAGAGGGGGTGAAAGAAAGATGCTGGACCTGGAACATCCCGTCTCAGCAGAACTGAGGGGGCTGCACCCTGATGGGCATCCCGGCTCTTACCTAGAGACTGCCAAAAACAATTCCCCGCCGGTGTCTCAGAGGCCGGACACCTGCGATATTTTCTGTGCTGCAAAGAGCTTCGCGTCCTGGGTGTCACACACACGGGCTGGGCACTGCTGAGCCTGCAGCAACCTTCGCCCTGTTTCCAGGCACCTGTAAGGATTTTGCTTGCAAAGTTTTGCACTGGTATAAAATGAGTGCACTTTAGCGATGAAAGGGAATTGGGGCTTTTGGTTCACACAAAGCTCTAAACCCACCCTGGGCCGTGTGAGACAAGCCAGAGAACTTTACTCAGTAGTTTCTACATCTCATTTATAACTCCGCTTAAGCTAAAGTGTACGTTAAAAATGTACCCAATCTTTGTTTAAAAACACATATTCCCAGACTGCCTGTCCTCCCTGGATTTCTTTTTTTCTTTTTAAGTACACGCTGTAGCTAAAATTGGACTTGCTTCAATTTTCAGCTGCTGGATTTTGCTCTGTCATTTCTTTCTGAGCTTTCTGCCATGCCAGTGGATGCACAGATCATACTCATGATAATTTTAGCCCACAGTATATGTGGGGTTATTAATTTGCCTTCTGGAGGCCATGTAACTTACTGGAGGGGGG
>VYZM01022250.1:35300-71125 GCA_013398915.1 Dromas ardeola | reverse complement strand
GGGGGAGAAGAGGAGTGTAAAACCAAGAATAATACCATTTTCCCCCATTTTCTTCCCTCTCTGTGTTAGGGGCAACAGGATGGAAACCAGCAATCTGTGCAGCCAGAGAAGGTCGGCTGGGTGCGGAAATTTTGCGGGAAAGGCATTTTTAGGGAAATCTGGAAAAACCGTTATGTGGTTTTGAAGGGAGATCAGCTTTACATCTCGGAGAAGGAGGTAGGATCGGTTTCATTTTCCTTTCCCATCCCCCCTTTCCTCCCCTTTGCAGATGAAAAGCGCACGCCGAGGGGACCCAGCCTTTCCCCAGCCCCTCCATCGCCCCTCCATCGCCAGCCGGGCTCCAGGAGGTTTCTCGGGGGCTTCTCTTCTCCCCAAGTCAGCCCCGGAGAAACCTGGCCGGGGCTGGTGTGTCGGCTCCGACAGCGGCTCTCCCAGACAGCTCCGGCTGGGAGACATTTTCCCAGCACTGGACACATGAAAGGATTCACTTAGCGAGAGTTAAAACCCTCATCCTTCTTTCCGCCGCGGTGAAACGGCAGTGCCAGCTTCCTTCTGTGCCTGTCCTCCGGCATTAAGTTCGCCAGTGGTCTTGTTCCCAGCTGCTGCACTGCTCTATTTGGGAATAACTCTCGTCTCCCAGCGGGAATCGGGTCCCTTATCTCTTGTGTTTTTTTTCCTCCTGAACCACACCGCAAGAGGACAACGGGGGAATTTAACCATGGATTCAACACCTTGTTGAAAAACGTGCCTCCTCTCCTCCCCCTCGTCTCTGCTCAACATAGGCTGGGGTTTGGGGTTTAATGTGGTGTTTACATTAGACTTAATTGGATGTGACTATCAGGCTGAGCGGTGCGGGCTCTGGCAGGCTGGGATCCGGCTGTCCTTGCGCAGCCTCCCCCTCTTAGTTTTTGTCTTGATAAATTCATCAGGAAGAAATCCCCAGGCAACAGCACTCCTCCCTCTGATTACCCTTTCCAAACTCATCCCTGGCACTAGTGAGAGTTGTGCCCAAAGAAGAGGCACAGGGGCAGTTTGGAGTCAGGCTGGTGCTAGGACAGGAAATTTGGGGCAAAAATACGGATCTGGGTCTGGGTCTCGGCGGGTTTCCTCCCATAAGTGGAGGTTATTCCCTGACGGACACTGCCAGGTGGCTCATTGCTCAGATGCATGGCTACCTGGGCCAGCTTTGTCAGTTTAGGATGTGGAGAGATAATAGGGTCCAAAGCGCCAAGCATGATTTGATTTAGAGGCTAATTGAATCACGGGGCATGGCAAAGTGCAGATGGATCAGGGGTTATTAGAACACAGAAATAGCCTAAAAGCAGACTGACAGCGCAGGTCGCACTTAGCTGTGTGTTGGCATTTCACAGCTCGCTCCCATTGATCCCTTGGCTGCTCCAGAACCGGAGAGAGACACGGGAGCGAGGAATAAATGTTGGCTGCAGGCTGGGGGTTCAGGTAAAGAGATGTAGTAAGAGTCAGATTAGAGACCGTAGACAACCCTGGTGGCAATAAGACACTACACCTATGATGAATCTATAGATACATTATAGATAGGGAAAGTTAGATGGAAAGATGGATGCGAGAGGTACAGAGCAGGTGGCAAAAATCTCATTTGATTTGGGGTCATTCCGTGTTTCCCCACAGTAACGCAGACTGTATAGCGTGGATTTCTCAACAGCAGGCCTGCTTGTCTTCCGTGACTCTTACAAGCAGCTCACATACCTCTGGGGCCACAGATCAGAGTTTAGAAAGTGCTAGACAGACAGATTACATGGCTGGAAGGATTTTACCTGCTGCCTTGCGTTCTACCAGTCCCGGTCAATGGCTCTGCTGTACTAGGGCCCCGATTCAAGGCGGCACAGAAGCACATGCCTGAGCAGAAACATAAGCTTAAGCCCAGTTAATGGAACTGGAGCTTGTACTTTTTCAGCCAGAACTTGGAAGAGAAGTAACCGTGACCAAGTCCAAATGATAGGGGAGATGCCTGCTCGCATCAGACTGTGCCGACACAGTTGGAAAGGACTGGGAATAGGCTGGACTGGGTGTCTCTGTAATGGTAAATCCACTGCAGGTTGGGCAGATGCTGAAGAGTGTTAGCAGGATGCTGAATAGTCCTTCAGGCAGGTGTGAAGGTGCAGTATCAGCGATGGGACTGAAAAATACTGTAATTCACACCAGAGTTGGCAGGGAGGCTGTGTATGTGGGTTTGGGGACACTTAGAGACAGTCACGGGAACTTTTCAGTGTCCCTGTCACCACCATTCCATGGGGATGGGGCCATAGGGGTGGGCGGAGGGAGAAACTTGGCCCGGCTGAAGCAAAGGCACGGGACGGGGACTGCCACCCAGGCTGCACCAACCGCCTGAGCCCACAAGACATGTTCTGCCCCGGCTTAGGGCCTCCTCGGAGAACCTTCACTGGGGAGGGGGAAAGGGCTCCCAGAGAGTGATTTGGTGCCCGTAAGCCCTGAGCAGCCTCTGAAGTACCCGCTATGGATACACCCTGGTGCCTGCTCCTAACCGGGGGGGCCAGGCGAGCGGCCGGGCTCCCTGCAGCAAACTCCTGCAGGGCTGGAGGAGCTACCCCCTCTGAAGGATGCTCCCAGAGGCTCCATCTGCAGCCCAGACCTGCACAGCAGCCATCCGGGACAGCAAAGCCATGCTGTGTGGCACAATACACTCCCTTAAGCAGTGTGTCAGCCCTCCCTTTGATGGGAAGTACTCTGGATCTTGCCTGGGAAAACAAGAGTGTTTTCCAAAATCCTGGCCACCCTGAAGTCACCAGCTGGACTGCCGCTGGTGGCAGTACCGCTGGGATGTCCCGGACACCCCGCGCTGCCGGGTGGGTGGCTGTGTCTCTCCCGAGTACCCCAAGTATTTGAACCCTGGAGGATAAATGGAGAGCAAAGGCTCTGCTTGGCTAAGGAGCAGGAAAGCCTGAGACAGCATTCATACAGGAATCAACACCAGGGAAGATTTGTGCAGGACAAAGATGTCTGTCTGTCCATCCCTCCCTCCCAAATATGTCCAGGTAGCCACCGCTCAAGTATCTGTGTGCTCTGAGCCCAGAGGGACGAGTCTGCCCGAGGGGCCGTGCGGGTGCTAGTTCTGAACAAGGAGCACTTGTGTTTGTTTCAGGGAGCGTGCGCGTATTTCTTTATGGGGAAAAAAACTAGTGCATGTGCAACTGAAACAGCACTGTGGCTCTACGTGTGTGAAAGACCATAAATAACATGCAGCAGTGACTGCCTATGTCTTTATATGGAAGAATCTGTGGTTGTGTAGAAATGTGGTTACAGAGGTAACATCTGGCTGTGTGCATGTGCGCTGAAGTGACTTCTGTGTGCCTGCAGGAACAAAGAATGTGCCCGTGTCGCCGGGTCCGGCATCTCTGGGAATCCCAATATAGGAGGTGGCTGCAGCCGCCTGGCCATGGCAGACGGGGGGAGCCCGCTCACGTCTGCCTGCGCCGATGGAGGGCACACGCTTGGTGTGGCTGACGCTTGCTTGTGCGTTTCCAAGACTTTCTGTGCAAAGACAGACGGGTCTTTTCACACACAGCGCGGGTTTTTGGTACTGACTGGACCTTATTCCTCAGCAAA
The DNA here is from genome assembly GCA_013398915.1 of Dromas ardeola. Lineage (NCBI taxonomy): Eukaryota > Metazoa > Chordata > Aves > Charadriiformes > Dromadidae > Dromas > Dromas ardeola. The sequence goes on along the minus strand of VYZM01022250.1, from coordinate 67,522 downwards.
GCCAGGCCTTCACATACCAACAAGACCTGAGGTCTGCCCTGGGGAGATCTGCCCTGCACTCCCTCCTGTCCACAGGTCTCAACGCGTGTTTCAGAGCTCTGCTCCCGGAGCACGAGGCTCCCTCCACACACTCCCTTCCCTGGCAGCAGTGCCTGCAGCTCCCACAAATAGCTTAATATATTGGGATTTGTCAAGCAGAACAGGACGGAGCCTCTTTTGTGTTTTTTTTCACACACCGGATTATGCCCAGTGGAGAAAATGGAGCCACTGCTGGGTTGCACTGGTGAGTTGTGTGAGAGGCTTTTCACTGCTCTGGAGAAAGGCTCTCCAGCTGTGAACCCCTGACACCACCGGTGCCGCTGATGGGGCAGGCACTGGGTGCAGCCAGAGAGAGAATTAGACAGTGGAGACCCTGAGGAGATGGAAACAGAAAGCTCTAGTGGAAATGGCCACTAGACAGGTTGAATCTCAGCCCGATTTCTGCAGTGATGAGAGAGGAGACTCAATTGTCTGTTTCTGCGAAAGATCAAGGTCCTCCTGTGCTATAAATTATTTTTGCTCCATCAAAGCCATTGGAGCAACGTGGATTTGGTGGATGGAGCTTAGGAGTTAACTCTCATATTAACCTTGGTGTTTCTTGTCAGGTCCTCTTAAGCTCAGCAGCTGCTCTAGAACAGAAGGCAGGTTGCTCAGCGGGTAACGCAGGACTCCCGGCCTCCCACCATCAGCTCAGAGCACTGCAGGAGAAGGGGTTAAATACCAGGACTCCTGGGTGCTACCCTCAGTTCTGCCACGCACTCACTAAATGAATTCAAACCAGACATTTATTTACTTTTGCCTGAATTTCTCCACCTGGAAAGCAGGGCTAATAATACTCATCTCCCTAAGGCACAGGGTGCCTGGGAAGGGGGAATTGTATGTCACATACTGTGGGATCCCTGGGGAAAGATGTCGGCTCAGGGCAGGTAATGATGCTGCACAAAGACAATGCAGAGTAAAACTGCTGGGAGCTGAGCACCGGTCTGATGTCTGGAAGGGCTGAAGGGGTAGGTTTCCAAAAGGCTAACTCCCACAGGCTGCCAAAATCCCATCAATATCCACATCGATTCCTGCTGGGAATCTGTTTGCTTTTTCACTTGCCTACCGAGGGCCTGGGCTTGCAGGTTAGAGACTAGCCCTGATTTATTTATTTTGGTTAGGAGAAGATGTGAACGCCTGATAGAAGCCTGGGCTTTCTCCCTAGCAGAAACCAAGTCTGTAAGGAGAGGAAATATATTTTTATCAGCCCAGCTGGTACACCTGGAAAATGCAAACAGGACTTTTGAGCTACGTTCTTTCATTAGGGCATCAACCTTTGGAAGCTGTGAAACCTGCTCTAACACCTAGAACCTCTTGCTCTTCCAACCGTGCGCCACAGTGGTAGCTGGGGCTTACAGACCTCGTTCAGGCAGGGGCTCCGAGCCTGCACAGATCTGCACCCCTGCTGCAAGCCGAACCCTGTGAACTTATGCAAAAAACCCCTTCATTATTTAGCATTTGGTCATCAGCCAAAAAAAGCATTAGGGGCAGAAACATGCACGACAAGATGTGCTGAAGTGCGCTGAGCTCTGCTAAGCGCAAGAACACCTTCCTAGGATCATTTTTGCATTCCTTCCCCTTGCTCTCCTCCACACCGGTTCCCTCCCCCTCCTGCAAATTTCTGGTAATTGTTCTCTTGTTTCTAGCACAGCTTTGTTATTGCTTTGCACTTGGGAATAGCAGTCAGACTAACACAGACACAGCTGGGCTCCTACCACTTCCTGACAGGAAGCCCAGGGCTGTCCAGACAGCATGAACGGACTTTGTGATGACGAGATGTTAATGAGGAAATGCTTCTCGGGGCTTCCTTAAGCCTTTTCTTGTTTGCTACCAAAAGCATCGACTCAATTAGCACAAGAGCACTTGAAAAGTAGTCTGTTCTCGCTCCTCATTTGTTAGAGCACCATCAAACGCTGCACAACTCTCTGCCTGCCTGCAAGGGGTGTATGCGTCTGTGCCCACATTCGAAGGAGTCTCTGGAATTCACATATGTGGTTCATGTGTGTGATGGAGCCTGTAAAGTACCTGTGGCGTTTCTGTGCATGTGCTGTTCACGTACTTGGTACTGTGACGATGCTTCACGGTGTGCGTTTGCACTTGGGGAATGCCTCTGTGTGCGGGGTGGCCATGTTTTCCATCATGTCTGCGATTGGTAGGTGCGGAAAGTATCGTAGAACCACAGAATGGTTTGGGCTGGAAAGGACATTAAAGCTCATCTCATTCCCCCCCCTGCCCTGGGCAGGGGCACCTCCCACCAGCCCAGGTTGCTCCAAGCCCCGTCCAACCTGGCCTTGAACCCCTCCAGGGATGGGGCAGCCACAGCTTCTCTGGGCAACCTGGGCCAGGGGCTCACCACCCTCACAGCAAAGAATTTCTTCCTCACATCTCATCTCAATCTCCCCTCTTCCAGTGTAAAACCCTTCCCCCTCGTCCCATGGCTCCATTCCCTGATAAAGAGTCCCTTCTGCCCCTTCCATACCTCTCCTGCTCTAGCTCTTTTAAGCCAGCCTTTTCCCTTCCACCTTCCTTCTCCTGCTCGGCCAACCTCTGTTCTACACTTTCAGCGAGGCTCTTTTCTGTCTCAATGGCACCGTCCTGCACAACCAGAGAGAGGTTCAAAGAACACTTAGGCAGAAACGACACAGAGACTGACTCCCTTTCCCTGCAACGGAGGTAGCTGGTGAGAAGGGGCAGCACGGCCTTGGGATTCCAGTACAGCACTGGGATGCAGAAGGGCTGGTTCCAGCTTCAGGGGCCAGTCGGTTCTCAGGGACCTGTATTTCTGGTAGCCTTGGCTGATGACTCTTTGGGGCAAGGCAGTGGAGTAGATAGCAACTTTCTGCTGCCGTCCCCTCATTAGCTCAGGTCATCAATCTGACCATGAAAACGCTTGGAAGGTCCTGCTCATGCCCTTGAGCCACCAAGTTGCTGGTGCAGCCTCCCACTCAGGATGCAGGTGTGCAGACGGGGAGGCAGTCTCCTGCAGCACTGCCACTTCTGTTCCACCGAGGTCCGGAGGCTCTGGCTGAAACCAGGGTCCTGCTGTGCCGGTGGCTGCACAAATGCTCTATATAGAATCATAGAATCATGGAATGTGTTGGGTTGGAAGGGACCTCTAAAGGCCATCTAGTCCAACCCCCCTGCAGTCCGCAGGGACATCTTTAACTAGATCAGGTTGCTCAGAGCCTCATCAAGCCTGGCCTTGAATGTCTCCAGGGATGGGGCCTCCACCACCTCTCTGGGCAACCTGGGCCAGTGCCTCACCACCCTCAGGGTAAAGAACTTCTTCCTCATGTCTAATCTAAACTACCCTGCTCTTGTTTAAAGCCATTGCCCCTCGTCCTATCACTCCATGCCCTTGCAAGCAGCCCTCCCCAGCTTTCCTGTAGGCCCCCTTCAGCTATCCCTGTCTCCTCTCCACACGTGCATATTAACTGGTACTAAAGAAGGAAAAAGTGGACCACCTGCAGTGTGCCACTGTACACAGACCATTTTAGAATCATAGAATGGTTTGTGTTGGAAGGGACCTTAAAGACCACCTAGTTCCAACCCCCCTGCCCTGGGCAGGGGCACCTCCCACAAGACCAGGTTGCTCCAAGCCCCGTCCAACCTGGCCTTTTACCCCGTGCCCGTAGCATTTTGTAGGTCTCTGTTACCTGAAACTCTCCCAATGCTCCCTGTATTTCTTATAGTTCACTTGCAGACCAGAACCACACAGTTACCTCCCTTGTGCAGCCAGGGAACCAAGGACAACGAGGAGCCAGTGACAGGACAGGCCATTAAACTCAGGTCTCCCTCTTCACCTGCCAGTCCCCTCACCAGTGCTGCTTCCCAGCACTGCCGGAGCCGGTGTTGGACACATGCGTGGATTTCCAATCTTGGCGACGGCCTGATTTTAGCTAAGCTCTGCAGAAATTTCTGTCCCTTGCTAGCTGGTAGAACCGCTCAGCTTGAGGAAGTGAAACTTTTGTCTCAGCTTGAGAGGGGAACATGCTGGCTGATGCTGTCCCCAAGACTGCCCATGTTTGGATATTCAGCCTTGCTGAGAATCTGCAGGTTTCTTGTTACACCCCAAGCCGCATTCTGACCTCTTGAATGTCTTGTGGATATGTTACACTTGGTGTCTTGTGATTTTCTGCACCTTCCGCATTTGCTTTGAGCATGTCACATCTCAACAGGGAACTGCTCAGGCAAATCTCCACCAAAAAAAATGTGAGAAAAACTGCAGAACTTTGCCTGGTGTGACTGTCCTTCCACTGCACTCCTGCTTTGGCCCCAGAACCCAGTCCTGATCCGAATCACGGCGGTTTGGAGTTGCTGCAGGTGGCAACTTGATGAGGGAGGAAATTTTAACTCTCCATCAGCAAGGCAACCAAGGGGCAGTTAATTTAAAACCCATTAGGGATCCTCCTGTTGCCAGAATGCTGCAAAGGAACATTGGCACAGGAGAAAACAGACCTTTGGAAGGATGACTAGGTGCCAGGCTAGAAATGTGTCCTCCAAGCCTTTGAGAGAAGGTACTTTGGGTACCATGGGTGGTGTTCTGACCCACTACACCTGCACAGGATTGCCAGGTCTCACAGTGCCGTGGTGGCCGGTGTCCCTTCGGGCTGGCCCTGCTGGGCAGCAGCTGCGGGGGCGAGGCGTCTGAGGAATGCAGCTCCCCTCCTTCATCAGCGCGCCAGCAATGTCAGCCTCAGCACATCGCCCCGCTGACTGCAGGGCCAGATTAGCCGCTGGCCGCGTGGCTGCCTGTCGTGTGGCTACACCCCGAGCGGTGGCAGCTGCCACTGGGGGTGTGGGGACTCTCTGGTGTAATGGCTCCAGGGTCTAACGTTCCCTGCTTTAGGGACCCGGCTTTGTCTTAGGTGGTGGGGGACACCTTGGGTTCCTGCTGTGTGCCTCAGTTTCCCTTCCCTCACCTGGCCTACTTGGAACGTGGAAGCATTTTGTAGCTCACCTAAAGGGGCCCCAGGAAAGCTGGGGAGAGACTTTTGATCAGGGAGTAGAGCGATAGGACAAGGGGTAATGGTTTTAAACTAAAAGAGGGAAGATTTAGACTAGATCTAAGGAAGAAATTTTTCACACTGAGGGTGGTGAACCCCTGGCCCAGGTTGCCCAGAGAAGCCGTGGCTGCCCCATCCCTGGAGGGGTCCAAGGCCAGGTTGGACGGGGCTTGGAGCAACCTGGGCTGGTGGATGGAAGGTGTGTGTCCATGCCCAGGGCAGGGGGTGGCCTTTAAAGGTCCCTTCCAACCCAAACTATTCTATGATTCTATGATTTCTGGGAGCATGGGGAGGAGCCAGACTGAGCCCCAGGACAAGAAATTGCTTTGCCTGCCTAGAGCAGGTACAGTACGGACAGCAAAGCCAGGAGACAGCCATGGCAGCAATTGCTTGGACTTACTTACCCTAATCCTTTCAATCCAGAGTTTCCCTGCAGGGCAAGGAGTGCAGGACCTACCTGCCCATGAGGCTCTGAGGTCCCTCAGCTCGCTGCATGCCAGGCACTCAGCAGCTGTGAGGAAGGAAAGACCTGCTGGCCACCTCCCAGCTGGGAGTGATTTTGCCAAAATCAACCATCCAGGCCTCTCCCTTCCTAGCACATTGAGCCAAACAGTCCCTGATTCCTCTCAGCCTCAAACTACAGTGTGGGAGACCTTAAGAAAGGTTAATGAAAGCAGCAGGATCCAAAAAATACCCACATCTGCAGAGCCTGAGCTGCTTCACAGGCAGGTGTGCAAACCCGTGCATGCACAGGAGAGGATACGCTGCCCCAGACAGGGAAGATTCTGCTTTTTCTTGACTCCCTAAAAGGAGCTGTAGAAAAGAGGAACTGTCAGGCCTTGGAGAGCCTGTTTATGCTGTCTTCCCTGCAAGTTAGAGAGCAAGAGACAAACTGGCTGGGGATGGGGAACAAGACCGAAGACTGTACCCAGAGGAGATGCTCAGCCTTTCCCAGAACTCAGACCTTTTTATAAAGAGCTTCAAGTTTGGTATCTGAGACTAAAAACCACCCCGACTTTCAAAAATCTATGTTCAATCTATATTCAGCAAAGAAAAAGAAAACAAACAGGCAGATGTAATGGTCATAGTAAATCTCCATCGCTAGAATTAACTCCTCACCCAGGAGGTGCATGAGGAGCCATGGTGGGTCACCCTGACATAAATGAAGATCAATGCTGCTGTGCTGCCCCTGCCATTCCTTTACAAACCACAGCGGGCGACAGAGAAATCGTGCTTCATTCCCTCCTACTGAGAACTGACACCTGAGGCTCCTTCCTCCCAAAGGTCTCCAAAACCTTGCCCAAAGAGCTGTACGCTGCTGGGTGCTAGGAAGACATCAAGCCAAATGCTCTGCTGGCAAAACCTGAAAGGTGTTATTTGCATGGCTCCAATCTCACTGAAAACGTGGAGGAGAGTAGACACCCTGCAGGTCTGTCACCCACCTATTGATGTAGGTGACCTGGATTTAGGCTCACTGACCATGTGGTTCCAGCAGCTTTGTGGGTCTTTAAGGGTTGCTTTTTTCTTTTTTTTTTACCAAGGATGGGCTGCATGACTGTCCTCAGCCTCTGAGTGCTCATCCTCTCCTGCCTCTGGTCTGTAATTCATGCCCACCTCCTCCCTCTTCTTGGCCTCAGCAGCCTCCCACAAGGACAAAAGATCTGGCTGGTACTTTTGAAGTTTGCCTTTCACCTTCCTTCTCTCTCGTTTCACTGTTTACACACTGAATGCTCTCTTATTTTGCTCAGCTGTTTACTTCTCTGCCTGTATGTCTCAGTGCGGGGGAAAGGGGGGGACATCAGTTGGCAATGCCCCTTGTGAGACACGACTGCTGTCCTTCCCGTGCCCCGCGCAATCACTGCCGCTGCGCCACCGCAGAGGAGCCCATTTCGGGCTGATGCTGAGACTCTTCCCACTGCCAAGGCAGAACAAAGCCACGTTCAGATGACTAAATTACGGTCCCATTCACTTTATGGCCTCATTATACTACCAAGGCTCTGTATGGGAGGGAATCAATTCCAAGTGAGCGCAAACCTGCCTTTCCTGCCTGTGCTGCAGCTCTGGCTGAAGGGCAGACAGACCCTTTGGTATGCCCACATCCTTAACGGTATCCACATGTGCACCCATTCCCCAAATTACCTGTGGGGGGCTGGACCTGCCCACCTGCTCTGAAATGTAGAAATGGGACACCACCATCATCCTTTTAATGCAAATAGATGTTGCTTATTCACTGTTCTTAAGCATTTTATAACTGGTCTGTGCACACATACGGCATTTTGGTGAAAGTGATGTACGGTCTGTACAGCAGGGTCTCCTGTCTGTGTCATGGGTAGACAAGCGCAGGGTTAGAGCCCTGGCATTTGTCAGTTCAAGCCTTTTAAAGGACTAAGCTACACCTGAAGGGTGTTTATCTGAACCAATTACACCCATCCTTTCTGCAGCCTCCGGTAGATATTCCTAGAGGCAAGATACTTGAGTCCCGGCTCCCGTGAGTTCATGGAGCAGGCTCTGCGTGTCTGAGAAAGGAGGGAAGGGCCGGGGAAGTCCCAGTGACCTACATGAGCAAACATCTGGAGTAAGAACTTCTGCCTCAGCCGCTGTGTCACAGCTGGGGGCTCAGAGGGGATCGGCTTTTCCTGCTGCAAACGAATAGGGCTGAATTCAGCCAAGATTCTTGGAAAGAGGTGTATTGTAGGATGGTACTGAGAAGAGATGAAAGCCGATTAGAAAGGCACAGGGAGGATACATAGATAGACATTATCTGTGAGAGACATTTCCGTATCTGTTCATAACAGCCCATACACAGTGGCTGTTGCCATAAGCAGAAATAAGCAATAGCTTCTGGGGCTCCAGGAATTGCTGTGGACAGTGTCTGCCTCTGAGTTCTTGAAGACAAACTCTGGGGATAGAAGGAAGAAGGACAGAGGGGGAACTGCAGTCATTCTGCAAGGCCAGATGGTCAGTTTGTCTCTGGTTAGAAAGCTGGTTACAGCATTTTAGTCAGCCTCTTTGTTTAAATTCTATTGAAAACATCATGGGGAATTCCTTCAGCGCTTCCCAAAACTAGGGAGGAAACATATTAAATGGGTTGGAGTCCTTTCAAGAAATCCAAGAGCTAAGACCTCATCACCGTCTTCCTTTCCGGCACCTGAGTTACTCAAACTCAGATCCCAGCCTGCAATGACCCTGGCTAGAGTCGGATTAAACAGATTGACATGGATTTGAGCCTGCTACGGTTCTGTCCTTAGCGGACACGCAAACCAAGTTCTTTTCCATCCCAGTTACCTACATTGCTTATGTTTACCATGGAACGAGTAGAGCTGCCCTGCTGTAGGAGTGGGATGTGATGATTAAAAACATTAAAAACAGCAATGAAAAGGAAGGCCATGCAAAACTAAAGGGAGCAGGCAGAAGACAGGCTCTGTGTTCTCTTCTTTGTTCCGAGTGTCCCTCGAGTGACAGCACCTTCAGGCGAGGGGTCTGTCTGTCATGGGGCAGTGTCAAGAACCCTGGCTTCCTCCCCAGCTCAGCCACAGCCTTCACAACCCTGCGCAAGTCACATCTTTAATTTAAGCCTCTGCGATATTCATCTATAGCTGTGTGCCTGTCACATCAGGGCGAATAGAGGAAGTCTTGGGGAACAGACCTGGAAAAAGTGAGATCTTGTAAAAGCTGCCAAGTGGCCACTCGATGGCTCTCTAAAGGACAACCAAGAAGTGCTTGTGCCTCTGAAGGCCAAGCCCTAGCACTCCCTTCTTGAAACCTTTCGTGAGTCCCCTGGCTGCTGAAGATCTCTGGGGGCCTGGCCACCCAGCAGCTGCCAGAACAAAACCCATCACCTGGGCCATCACTGGGGCCTGAATGAATTCTGCCTTCCCAGGGAATGAGGCTCAGCAGCGGGGGAGAGCAGCAGACGCGTCGTGTCAGTAATCTGGGACTAGATGTGCTTTATCCACCCCCCAAATCAGCTGTTAGCACAGCCTTCAGTAATACCACCACGTTAAAAATAGGAAATGTTAATCTTTATCCCTCAAACTTTTGTTATGCTGTCTCCAGAAAAGCAACAAGCGCTAATGTGATTGCCCCTTTTTAATCAGCAGATGAAAAGTCCACCTCCTCCCAGCCTCTCCTGCCTCCGCAGGAACCTCCTCCTCGCAGACAGGGTCCTCTTCTTGCTGCTGGAGTAAATCCTGTTCATTTTGACAGTCCGCAAGCATTAACACTGCGTCTGGTCACACCTGCATGTCAGTTCAGCCTAACCCCAGTAACTTTGGGGGTGGGAGAGGTAGTTAAGTCCTGAAGGAATCCATAACAAAGCAGGAATTAACCTAGGAGACCGTGATTTTCAAGTTATCCTTCTAAATATGTCCCCCTCATTCCAGAAGAGACTTGAGTCAAAACTATCATGTTGAAAATCTCTGCTTCTCCCCCGCAGACCCAAGTGTAGCGCTCCCCAGCTAATAGTGCCATTACTGTATTTGTGCCTTAAAGTGGACGACTCTCGCGCAGAGTTTCAGTGACCGCAAAACCCACCAGAGGCTCCAGCCCACGTTCTGTACCTTCAAACCCACTGTGCAGCCACCCCGCTGGCTCGGAGCAGCAGCCCTGTCACTGCCTCTCTGTCCGACATCTGCAAAGGCTGTAATTTTATTTTTCTTTTTGCAGGTAAAAGATGAAAAAAACATACAGGAAATGTTTGACCTGAGTGACTATGAGAAATGTGAAGAGCTCAGGAAGTCCAAAAGCAGAAGCAAAAAGAACCACAGCAAATTTACCCTCGCTCACTCCAGACAGCCTGGAAACACGGTATGCTTTGCTCTCAAGCACACAGTCAGCCCGAGAAAGCCGTCAGCTCTTGGTGCAGGCCAGGCTGCCTCCCAGTTCCTGCTGCAGGCTTGAGGGTTTGAGACAGTAAGTGGGGGGGAGAAACCGGATAGCCTCAGTTGTGTAGGAGTCCTGATCGTGTCTCGTGGTTTAAAATACATGAACGTGCATTTACCAAGTCAGGACCGATAGCAACAGTGAGAGATGGAATCAGTGTTTGTGCTGGGAAAGCACTCAGGCCTCTGGTGTACTAAGTAAAAATGACCAAGCACTTATCTCTGGATCTGATCACCTGAGAGTATTCTGACTTTGGGAAAGGAAGGTATCAGAACATTTGCCAGGAGCAAGGACAAAGCCATTTTACTGCCGCCACTCCTGGCAGCTGTGGTTCAGCTGACTCTACTTGTTAATTCACAGGCGGAGGCAGGGATGCTGATGGTCCTTGGGTTTGCTGCCCAGATGTGGGCAGCATCAAAAGAGCTGCACGGGAATTTGTCCCAGGAGTACCTTCCACGCAGAGGAAGGCTAAAAAGTGCCAGAATGGGAGCTCTGATACCTAGGAGCAGGACTTTCCACAGGGTCTCAGTTGCCACTGCAAAAAGAGAGCCAGTCTCTAACTGCAGGCTGTCTCTGGCACAGATGCACCCACCCACAGCCACACACGTGAGCTGGATTTACACGCTTCATTCTGACTTGTTTCAGTAGACCAGGCTTGTCCGCCCCGCACTTTGAGAGGGATTGTATAACACCAGGGAATGCGAAAAGGGAAGAGAAGGGGAAAACGGAAAGCGGCTGTCCCCGAGCACTCTGAGCAATGGACAGGACTGAACAAAATGTTGTAGAGGCTAAAACTAATTTCTACTGAGTATCTAACTTAAAAAAAAAACCCTGAGGATCCTGCATCCCCTTTACACGCCGTATTTTCAGAACTGCTGTGCCCTCAGTGTGCATCTGACATATCAAAGTATGGAAAATCCAGCTCCTTCTGTGGGTACCTACTGTAGCTGCTTGTCTAACAGACCCTGTCAAAGTCTGAGGTGGCAACAGATAAATCGCATGTGAGCAGCAGATGCACAGAAAAGCTGCATCATCGTTTGATGAGGGCAAAATCAAGGCTGGTGTGTGGGAAGGCAAAGAGGGGGAAGGAGGAACTGCAGCCACGAGGGAAGTAAATACGGTACACAGCTTTTGGGTTGAAAAGCTGGGTGCTGTGAGGAATCGTGGTCTGCTTTGCAAAGGACTGCCAAGAAGCAGAGAGGCCAGGTGCAGTGTGTGGCAGACCAGTGCCGTTTTGGAGGACTGGAGGATCAGGTCTGCTTCGCATTTTCCCACTGAGGCAAGCCAGCTGTAAAGGCCATGTAGCTTTTCTGTGGGCAAGGACAGTGTGAAAGCATCTCTGTATGAGTTCAGTCACTGGCACTGACCTGAATTCCCTCTTTTGTAGGCACCAAATCTGATCTTCCTGGCTGTGAGTCCAGAAGAGAAAGAGTCCTGGATTAATGCCCTCAACTCTGCAATCACACGTGCTAAAAACCGCATCTTAGATGAGGTAAGCAGGACCCTGAGGGCTGGTCCCAGGCTCTGTTGTCTCAACTTTAATCTTGGGTGAAGATTTTAGACTGCTGGAGACAGCAGCAGCCCCTCCTACCCTCTCCATTTCCTATTTAAAAGGAGTGCAAAGCCATTGGGGTTTTATGGACTGCACTCAAACACAGCCACCAACATCTACAGAGTGAGCTGTTCTGGAGGTCTGGGATAGTCTGATCCTCCCAGCCTCGGGATTAATACGCGGCACTGTTTGCAAAGCGATGGCAAGGGCCAGCGGCCAAGGCCCTGTCTGCTCCTGGCACACCCAGCCCCAGTGAGATGCCTTCACTTTGGAGCCCAGCACAGGGATGGTGGGACTCTGTTTGGAATGGTTTCCCAGGGCTTTGGAGAGTCTTTCCTCCCGTCCGCTGCTCCTGGATGAACATGCAGCATGCTCATGCTTGCAAAGGAGCTTTAAGTAGTGGAACTGAATTAAGGAATTAACTGAAAACCAATATAGTCTCACGCTATCTTCAGAGCACCCTAATAGCATGGCACCATCTGTCAACCCACCTCAGTCCATCTTCATCCCGCCTACCCCTCCCCTCTCAATCACCGTCTTCAAGAGACAGGCCCACTATTGTGGATGAAGGAATGGGAATTACTGGGCATTTAGACTTTGCAGATCCTCTCCTACTGTTCAAGGGTCAAACCGGGAATGTTTAATCCTGCCTTCTCAGCACTGTGTGGCCTATATATTTCTGTCAAGGCAAGTCAGGCCCTCCATTTAGTGAAGAAAGAAGGGACAACCAGAGAGATGCACTGTGGGAGAGCAATAGGAGGGCCCTGGAACACCATAGCCCTGCCTACTTGAGCACACGTCCACACAAAGTGTAACTAGCATAGTTACTTCCAAAGTGGCGGCATTATTGCTGCACGAAATTCCCAAAGTAACTACCACAATTATGCAAAGCAGCTTCTACTAGAAAAAAAGAACAAAGGAGCATCAGTTCAGCCTCCTCCTGGACACGAAGCGTGCACTTACAACCACAGCTGAGCTGAGAGAGGCCAGGTTTAGATCCGTATGAGCATTCCCACATAGTTTATTCCAGAGTGAATGATAACTGCCTTGAGAAGGCTATGCCCCTCTCTACTGGGGCTGCAGTTTGAAAGAGCATTTCAATGCTGTCTCACATTAATGCTTCGTAACAACTGTTCTTCAGTTTAGATCTGTCTCAGATCTATCTCATCCACATTCAACTTACCGCAATCCAGGCGGCCCACTGCTGTGATGCTATTTGTTCTCACGGGTGGCAACACAAAACCCTGTAGAGAAGGAAAACGAAGGTCAGACCATAGGAAAAGCTGTAGAGCAGAAAGCAGCATAGCAAACAATGGTATAGATTGCTTCAAGGAGAGTCTATCACTGAAATCTTTACAAACAGATTCAACAGATAATTGCCAGGAATGATTTAAGTAGATCTGATCCCGTCAAGGCACAGAGGGGAGACACCAAGGAAAAACTCTAAGACTCTTCTAAGGCTGGGTTCCCACATGCCGTTCCCTGCTTCCTCTACCTGCAAATCTCCTTCTGTGCATTCTCAGTGAGTTCAGGACTAGCTGTTTGCAACCCCAGCTTCTGCCCGCTGAGCACTCCAGCCCCTGTCCCAGAGGTATGTGGGAGAAGTTTACCTCAGCACACAGCCAGGTCACAAGAGAAAGGGAATCCTGGAGGAATAAATGATCTGCCACGGTGTATCTGGCTGATTACAGCTACAGAAGCTAGGAATGGCTCATATTTCCTGTGCTCCCAGGTGTTCACTAGCCTTTGTCACCACTTCAGGTTACTGTCGAAGAGGACAGCTACCTTGCCCACCCAACACGCGACAGAGCAAAAATACAGCACTCCCGACGCCCTCCAACACGGGGACATTTGATGGCTGTGGTATGTATAACAAATTCCAGACACGTGCTTAGGTAAAATTCCCTTGCAACTATTTCATTTATAAGTAAATGCAAGAAGACCTGGTGCTTGGCTCTGGCCCGAACTGAAAATTGTTGTAAAGACCCAGTGTTGTCCTCCATTCTTGTAGACCTTGTACAAACCCTTTTGCAAAGCGGTAGCTTGCCATCACTGACACCCATTTTCCTGATGCTGAAAATGAAAAGCTCTTTCAAGTTCCTGATGGAGAATAGCCATACGGCTGGGGAACTCAGTCATGGGTTAGCATAGATGGCTTCTGCATCTCAGCTATGAACCTGGGGCTCTGTCACTAGGTCACACTTGCTAGTATTCCTGGTCCATCCCGGTGCAGGTGATGCGTATCTCAGGTATGAGACACACTCAGAAGTTGTGTGTGGTTCCAATGATAACACAGCTCTTCTTCATCTGCTTCTTCAGGCATCTACCTCAACTTCTGATGGCATGCTGACACTCGACCTGATCCAGGAGGAAGACGCCTCTCCAGAGGATCACAGCACCTGCGAAGAGAGTTTCCGAGTGGATCTGGATAAGTCAGTGGCACATCTTACTGCCGGCCGGCGCCGCTCGGATTCAGAGAACGTCAAGTCATCAGAGAAAGGCCGGACAGGGAGCCTCCCAAGACGGGAGGTGACCTCATGGGACAGATCTGGGCAGCGCAATGACTCCTTTGACAAAGGGACCATGTACACCCCACAGGTCCCCAAAAAGCTCTCGCACTCAGAAAAGAATAAATGTGCCTCCATGGAAGAAATTCTGTCTCGACGGGACTCTTCCACGCACCGGGCGGTGCTGAGGAGGGGGCTGGAGGCTCAGTTTGCCTCGGCAGAACCAGAGCAGCTGTCCCGGATACAAGAACTGGTTGCACTGAAACTGGAAAAAACTCAGGAACTGTTGACAGAGGTGAAGGGCTACGGGGAAGGCAAGAGAAAGACCAAGGATTCCAACACCAGCACCACCACCACCACCTCTTCTTCCTCATCAACTTCCAAGTCGGACTCTGAAAGGATCCTGCAGGAATCTGAGAGGTTGCTGGGGGAGGCTTCCTCCACCTGGAGCCAAGCCAAGAGGGTGTTGCAGGAGATCAAAGAGTTGAGGGACCTGTACAAACAGTTTGAACTGCAGCAGTCGGACTCAAAACCCAAACAGAGCTCACAGTCTCAGTACAGGAAGAGCATGATGTGAAGGCAAGCCTTGGGATTGGGAGGGAGGGACAGGGGAGGGCGGCCATTTGGTCTTTTTTTTAATTATTATTATTTACAGTGTTCAAAAGAGTGAAAAGGTGCCTGTTCTCACCCAAATTTGCTTCTCAAAGCTTGAACCCTTCCTTTCCTCCACCACATCTCCTGACGAAACAACCCTATGTTCCAATAAAATCAGTTACAGTTTATACCTCCTTTTTTAAAGAGCACCCTTTGCACCGCAGGCCCCCAACTTCTGTCATGCTTGGAGGACGGAAGAAAGCACCGGTTCCTAGAAAATGCCCCTGCATGCCTGGAGCAGCACGTGCATAACGATGGGGACAGATGCTCTTGCGCTGTATAAGCCCTGGCTTTGCTGCTCTAATGTCTGAGCTGTATCCTGCATTACAGCTCCTTGACCAAGAATCTCGTCTTGTTCCCTCACTGTCCTCTTGGAAATAAATGACAAAAAAAAAAGGTGTCCGTCCCAGACAATGCTTGGAAGTCCCCATTATCCGGGAACTGTCTTGAAGATGCTTGGAAGTTCAGGCTGACCTGGAGTTTGATGCGAGTCACCAGAGGCACTCGCTGGACTGCGGCTAGTGGGGTTCTGTCCTGGCACAGGTCCCTTTTGTGAACTCCTGGGGTCGGCAGCTCTTATTCTTGTGGTACATATACAGCCCTCCAGAAGGAGGGCAACAGGTATGCAATCCATGTCCAAACTGAGCCTGGCTGTCCGTTGACGCTTTACAGAACCCCCTTGGCCCCGTGCAATGGGAGTTAGCAGCTAAATGTCTTCCTTTCTGTGCAAATAGAGGATCAAAGCCTTGAATCTAACAGACAGCCCATACGGGTTGTTTGAGGGGGTTGTTTTCTGGCTTTTCCACTTTCATTTCTTTTTTTTCTTTTTTCTTTTCTTTGAGCTGAGGGGAAATGGAAAAATCAGGGTTGCGTTGCGTACCCAGGCAGCAGCCAGAAACCAAGAACCAAAAGTAATTTTGGTGGGTTTGATTCTGTTCTCTCGTGCGTGCACAGGCTTGGCTTCTACCAGCCGGACTGCAGTAGGCAGCCCTTGTTGCTCCCCTAAGATCAGGATCAGGCCTACTGAAATGAAAGCTGAGCCTGTAAGAGAGCTCAAATACCCTCACCTTGGTGATGTCAAGCACTTTGCTAAGTAGGTGGCTCAGTTTTCACGCCTTTAAGCAGAAAGACAAGAAAGGAGGATGCTAAGATGTCTCAGAGGGCTTAAAGTACACTGATGTGGTAACATCCAACTGTTACTTTTTTTTAAAAAAAAAGGAAACCTAATTCCCTTACCTACATTGCAAATAATCCATGAAAATATTAAAACCAACAGAGGTATTTCCTGGTCGCAGTTGGTGTTGTCTATTTTCTTTTAATGGTTGACCTCCCTTGGAAAGGACATTGGTTACTTTCACATGTGTCTGGTCAGCTTTACTATTCAGGCTCGTGTTGCTGATGTATAGTTGCCAGCGCTGCAAAGAAAGCATTTCTGGTTTGTTTTAATTAGTCCTTCTCCCACTCTCCTGTTAGAATTACTGGTGGAATTATTACTGTCGGCACTAGATTCCTGAGGATCTTATTATTTACAAACTTATGTCCCTTGCAACAATCGTTTACTTGTTCCTGACTCCAGCACAGCTCTTTGCCTGCTCTTAAAGGACAGTTTTGAAAAGGCATCACTCATTCACCTAGGCTTTTGTCACAGAGCTGCATGGGACAGCTCTCCGGGGTTGTATTCCAGCATTTTTGTTCTTTTCAATGTTTTTTCTTACCTTTTCTATCACTTGAAGGATCTGTTTGGAAGCATCAGAGGAAAACCGGAATCCCTAAAAGAGATTAAAAAAGAACGCATGTGAGCCACTCTGATAAAACCCTTCCCACTCAGCTCTTTGATCGAGAGAACAGGAAAAATATGCAAATATTTTCCAGATGTGACTTTCAGCATCAAAATTAGCCTTGTTTTCAAAATAAGAAAGCTAGTCTAAAAACCTGGAGGTTTGAATTGCACTCGATTGGGACGGATGTGTGTTGTGACTGGCCTCCTGGACTGATGTCAAAATGTAAGCATGAAAATACACCTGATCCTGACTGTTCAGAGGCCATTAAATGCTCTCAAGTCTTTCCTAAGCAACAAGGTAATACAAAAATTGGCTGATTAACAGAGTCAAAACAGTGTTCGAGGCAGGGATGGAACATTGAGCAGTCACCCAAAACAAGTGATATTTTTTGTTAGACAGGTAACCAAGGGCATCTTTATTTCACTGCTGCGTCCACAAGATTACGGACCTGAATCCCAGCTGG
Source organism: Dromas ardeola (assembly GCA_013398915.1). Taxonomy (NCBI): domain Eukaryota; kingdom Metazoa; phylum Chordata; class Aves; order Charadriiformes; family Dromadidae; genus Dromas; species Dromas ardeola. Next base: position 50,600 of record VYZM01022250.1, on the reverse strand, counting down.
TATTACCCAGAGGTCTGGGCACAGCGTTGGCATCCTTAGGTCTCTGCTGTCCAGAGAAAAGGGACGCGTTACACACTTGTCAGAGCTGGGCAGAAATGTGGGACCAGTTCTGCTCTTTGGACCAACCTCTGCAAGCCTTATTTTTTTGTACCTAGAATGAGATTTGGAGGAAAAGGTGGAGCTGACTTAGGAAGTGAGGAAGAAACTGCTTCCAACCTGGGAAGAATTGCAGTTCTCATCCTGCCGAAGCCCAGGAGGCGATTTCCTAGTCTGAAAACCTAAGGGGCAAGCTCGATGCAGCTCTTGGTGCGTCATTTCCAGCCAGACAGCAAGGCGCTGCCTGGGTACCAAGCCGCGGCGCAGCAGCAGGAGCGGCCACTTTTCTGCCCCCCGGTGCCATACTCTTGCCCTAAAGATGCCCAGCTCTCCCACTCCTCCTGTCTTACTCCAGGCTCTTCCCCTCCACCCTGTGGGGAACAGAGTGCCTCAGGCCAGCACAAGCACCACACGGGATTCAGGACCATTTTTCAAACACAAGATCCCAGATCTGATCCATACATCGGCTTCTCCCTCCCTTCTCTCCACCCCAACTCAGCACTATTTCCAAAATTGATTGGAAACTTTCGTTCAGAGTATGTTCCCTGTCAAAAAGCATCATTTCTGACAGGGCCCAGACAAAAGGAATAACTTAGGAAGAAAAAAGCCCATGAGTTTTCAGAGTAGAAAACATGTATTTTTCACTTCGGAGTATTTTTCTATTATACAAAATGTGAATTTTTCCTTAAAAACCTCTCCAAGTCAAAATAAAATGCTTTGTTTTACCAACTGCCCCCTTTCAAGATGCCTGACACTTTTTTCCACAGGCAATTTCTACATTGTTTTCATCCAAAACAAAATTAAACTTGACTTGTGGAATTCTTCCCAAGGCAGAAATGCTGGGCTCCAACTGGGTCTGATTACCAAGTTGTGAAAACTTCAACCCTGGGCTCAGCCTCTGTGCTGCCGAGCACCGTATATTACTGGGTCATGGCCAAGTAGAGGGTTCTTTGTGTTATTGTATTATTAGATGCTTCACAAGAATATCTATAAACTCGTTCCAACAACACGAGCCTCTGACTCTAGACATTGCACAAATTGAAAGGATCGAAATCTCTCTCTCCCCTTCTCCCTTCTCTCCCTTTTTATTCTTTTTTTTATTTATTTCAAATTTGGCAAAGTCCTCCCTCTGTCAATCCCGCTTCTGGGATTAGAGACAAAAAGCCAATTATGAGGTAGAATGGCATGTGTATGGAAAACCTGCCAGTCACGTTAGCGCTGCCGTTTCTTCCCTTCTTGAGCACAGCTCCCGAGCGGAGAATCCACGGGGAAGCTGTGGCTGGGTCCCCCCGCGGGGACCCTTCCCGAGGGCAGGGAGAAGTGGGCTGAGCCCGTTTCCTCCCACCCAGCGGGTGCAATTCATCGACAGATCACACTTAGCGACAGTTTGTTCTCTATTTAGCCATATAAACGGCTAACGAAGGCACTGAACACACAGCAGTTCTCACCCTTATTTTCTCTAACTGAACCACATTCAAAAGGACTAAATAGAAATTTTGCTTTTTTTTTTTTTTTAAAAAAAAAACCTACAAACTGCAATAATAAAAATGATTCAGCTGCAGTTGCAGTGATTCTCTGTAGTCTCTTCTCAGCACGCCTACGCCAAGGAAGCCGTTCGCACCAGGGAGGGTGGGTGCAGTGGGAACCCTCCTCCTGTCCCGGGGGGTCCTTGCACCAGGGGATGGGGAGGAATTTATGATGCTGCCATAAAAAGGGATCTTCCTTGTGAATGGATTTGCAGTCTGTCTAACACCTTTAAGTCATCGAAGGAAGGGAATTGCCCTTGAATTGCCGCTGGAACCTCGGAAAAGGATTCCAGCAGATTTTTTTGAGATTTGTGAGGGTTCAGAAGCCTGCTTGAGTTTTATCATGGAAGTCACTCAAACTGAGAACATGCCTGAACACTGAAGTGCTTCACAACAGAGAGAACGAGTCTGCTGTTCTCTAAGGTCCAGCCTGGGGCTGCCTCCTCCCCAGTGCCTCAGGCATAATTCCGACCATCCCATTCACCCTCACTTCTACCACAGCCCAGAAAACCAAGCACAGAAAATTTGAGCTTCAGTCCACCAGGCCTACGGGAAGACTGCGCTTTGCAACTGGGGACAACCTCCTGGTCATCTCCAAGACATTAAACTCAAGAGCTGTAGCAGTAATCTCAGCTTCTGAACCTCTGGGAGCATTGCTGTTCTTGTTAAAAAGCCCCTAAGAATTGTTCTGAGCACTGGGCAGCAATTTTTCAGGAAGATCAGATGTTAACATGTGAATAAAACAAAGTTGAAAATGAAGAGTTTATTTATACCTGGCTCTACACAACAGGATGAAGGGCAGAGTCCACCTGGAAGCTGAGAGGTTTTGTATTTTGCTTTCATGCCTGTCTGGTGCTTAAACCTTTCCCTCCTGCCTCCTTTCCTCTTGCCAGCCCTGCCCCGGGCTCTCCGCAGAGGCAACGTCCCCATGGATGGCCGTGGCTGTGCCGAGAATAAATCAGCAGGCATGGCAGCTCAGCAGGCACACCCCATGCGAGCGTGCGCCTGGGATGCTTTGCAGCATAGCAAGGACAAATTTGCAAGGGGAACAAGCAGTGTCAAACGCGAGCAAATCATTTTTATAAAAGCAGTTGAAGAATTTGAAGAGCAAGATCCCTTTCTGCTTCACGCACCGCATGCCTGAGCCTGGGGGGAATCTCAGAGCTGAAGAAAGCCTGTCCTCCAAGGACTGCGCCTGACACGACCGCGGGAAGGGCAGGCAGATGGCCCTGGCCATGCTGAGCGCAGCACCGCAGCAGCCACGGGAGCCGTCAGCCTGGCTCTCAAGGGGACAAGCATCTGCAAGAGGGAGGGGGGTCGGGGCTTACCCCCCCACACTCTATTTGCAGCACCCATGTTTGGTATCATTGAAAGGAGGGGAATGAAAAGCCTCAATTCTCTGTATATTGAAGAGCTGACACATAAATCAGACCGAGCTGAATGCCTGAAGTAGTTGGTGCAAGAAGAGCTATAAATGTAAAATAGGAATTGGTATCATAGAAGTGCTGACTGTGGTTTGACTTCTGTGTGTGCCTGGGGGAGGCGGGGGCTGCGCTGTCTGCCTAAAACAGAAGTCAGGGATTAAGGTGTTGAGCTGTGGAGGGAACTGAAACTCCCTTTCACAAAGGAAATTTCCAGACTGCCTTTATTCCAGAAAATCGTTCCCAATTTCACCTTCAGGGACATTTCCAAAAGCCTTTTATTTTGATTTCTGACTTTCTTCCCTTTCAGCTGTCATCTACAGTATTATGCAAACGTTTACAATGAAAAACATTAACAATGAAATGGCAAATCCACTCGGAGCCCTGAGCACTTCAGCGCTCTCCGAACTGCTCCCTTCCTCCTCCTCAGCCTTCCCCTGTGAAACCCTCCAGCTGAGCAGCACATCTGGGTCTCGGAGGAACCCTGGATTCTCGTGGAACTGGTCCCCTGAACCACCTCCCAGGGCCTTCAGAGAAAAGGAAGATGGCTGCCTCTTTGCTCCTCTCCTTCACACTCTCCATCATTCCTGTCGCAGTTTGCCTTTGCAGTTCAGCAGCTCCTGGTGTCCGAAGTTCCTCCCATCTCGTCCTCTGCTCAGAAGGGTGATGCGAGAGCAGGAACCGTGTGATGAACCAGGGGCTCTCACTTTGCGTAACTGCAAGATGCTCCTCGAGGTCAGGTTTTGTTGAACACCCCTTACGACCCCTTCACACACGCACACATGACCTTGCCCCGGCCTCATCACTGAGATATCTGTCAGACAGAGCGGGGTTATGCTGTGCAGAGACATCGCCAGGTCCCGAAGGCAGGGTGATGGCACCCACTGCTCCGCAGCCCAGCACGCTGCAGGGTTCGGCAGCTCCCAGGTCAGTTTAGAGCCACACGGGGCTGGTTCAGAGAAACAGCGGGAACGCCAGCCACACTAGCAGGGACAGAGCCACAGGACCCTCGCTACCTGCCAGTTCAGCCTGCGCCTCGATGACAAAAGCCAGACAGACCATATCCCTCGCGTCAATGCTGCCAGTGTGCCCAGTGGTCGAGCGCTCAGGGTCTGGGGAAAGAGTGGGGGATTTTTTAGTTGAGGAACAACTTCATTTTGGCTTTGTGCCTGAGGGTTTCACTGAGTGCAGAGCACAGCACAGTGGGAAGTGTTTCCTGACGCACCGCCGCCACATCCTTGTTTCTTGGGTGTTAAAACTTTGAGCGTTATTTAAGACTTGCCAAATCCTTCTTTCTGCACAGCTGTAATGTACTAAGGAACCTGCCCTTGATCCGGCTGTGGAATATTTTTAAAGAAGCTTGTACCTGCTTACCCGCTTTTTCAATAGGAAACAACTTTCCTTGATTCCATTGTAGGGAAACAGTTCACAGCTCCCCTGACCCTCCAAAAAAATGACAGAAAGCCCCATTAAAGAAAACTTCCTCCCAATTTAGCTTCCATAATTATCACTTTAAAAGTGGCAGAGATTCACTGAAGGAGAGGGGACCACAGCCCCTCATGAGAGACTCTCAGCAGAGCTCTGCTCGCAGGGATTTGCATCCCAAGCTCCCCGCTGCCTCTTACCACCGTCCAGCGCTGCAGGGAGGAGCGTGCCAGCACCGGGCAGGCAGCAAACGAGGCACCAGCTTTTCTCCCCCTCTCCCTCCAGGCCCCACCTGATTGCTTCAGCCACATATTCCTAGAAAACTTGAAGGCTATATATTTCTGGGAATTTCACCTCACCTCCACATCTGAGCAGAAGACATCAACCATCCACCCCGCCTGTCCCTCCCTACCCACCAAACTGGCACTGAATTTCAACTGGCACAGCTGGGAAGAAGCCTAGGGCCCCCTATCCTCCCCTTAGAATAAATAATGAATGGTTTCCAGAGGACCAGGAGCTATTTGTATCTGAGCTGCAAGAACCCACAGCAAACAAAAGGCCCTGGGAAGAACCAAATGGTGCCTATGATGTAAATGGAGCAAAACTGGGGGCGATGGGGTGGGAAAAGCGAGGGTTTACAGACAATTATATAAGTCTTTAAAAAACAAGCAGGCAACAGCCCAGAGGAGTGCGCTCCAGGAGACTGTGCTGAGCTTGTTCAAGGAGTGCATGTACCGGTTGAAGGAAGGGTGGGAGAGGGAAGGGAGGAATGCTGTTCCTGCCATCGTTACATCTCTTGTCTGTCAAAGAAGCTGAGCGGAGTGGAGGGGGAGCAGAAAAGCCAGCTGTGCGCTGAGAGGCTGCTCCAAGCGTCCCGGGGCCCGTGCACGCAATGGTTGAGTTCAGGCTTCTCCTGCTCCATGAAGCTCCCGCCTCTCACCTCCTTCACTGATTCGGTAGATCTGTGCCAGTGCTCAAGCATTTGACTGAATCTGGCTCCTCTAGCAGAGCCTGCCGGTTTGTCCTCCATGCTGCAAGAGGGCGGGTGTGACACTGAAGTATCAGGGCTCTGTGTCACAGCCCAGCCCATCCAATAACCCAGGCCAATTCCTGGCCTTCTGGCAAAAGCAAAGGATCTCAGGGACTCAAGAGTTTTAGTTATTTGCTGGAAGGTTTGTTCGGGATGTGTTGATCTGCCAACCCAGCCCTCATCAAAACACCAAAAGCTCCAGCCCGTAAGAAGCAGCTGGTCTGCCAGGCCAGATAATGAACAGCCACGAATGGCCCTCAGCTGCACCAGCTCCCACAGAGCTGCATTAACCTGTATCAACCATGAAACCTGCAGGAACCCGTGCACGAGGACCTGATCCACACAACTGGCAAGCACTGATGCTGGGATCGGGCAGCTGAAGGATGCTCCGACACTTGCAATCCGTGCTGAGAAGCTTGCGAGGCTGCAGCAGCCCTGCCTACCTGCTGGGAGATCCCTGCTGTGCACGGCGGCGGAGCACACTGACCCCAGTGTTCCATCTCCCATTTTACTTGGAAATCCAAAGATCCTCCACATTGAGCTTTGATTCATCACCCAGCAACGACCAGCTCCAGGAGCAACTGATCAGAACTTCAAAGCACAAGGATGCATAGATTAGAGAATGGTTCAAAATCCATTTAATCAGATTTCCGCGAGATTACCCTTTATGTCTGCTTTGCTGTGTGAGAAACGAACATTCTCCTCTTTCCCTTTTCTGTATCCAATAATCGAAGGAATCAAATCGTTTGCAAACCAAGACAGTGACCCTGAACTTTATGGATACTCATGTCTAACGAGCCACTTGGGGTTTATCCCCTAATGAATCATGGCTCAGAGCAAAACAAGAATTTTCAAAAAAGCTAGAAGGGAATGTAAGGGCTTGGGTCGAGAACGCCTGCATGGTTTAGGAACACAAATACCACTGAAAGGTCAATCACGAAGAGATTAATTTTGCCCACCTTTAGCCATTTAGCTTCCTTCCCCAGGAACGGTATCTCCAGCAGAACTAAACTATTTTAGGTGCTTATCTTGGGATGAATAAATCACCCTCTACAGGTATTGATTTCTTTCCATTAACTGTACGCAAGCCCAAACAGTTAAAAGTTGGAGAAAACGATTCTTGTCCATAAGCAAAACACCATGTCAGGTCTCTAACCCATTTAAACTCCTCGGAAAGCCTTGGTTTCCATATATATTGTATAAAGGGGCTTTGAAGGTGCTATTTTTTGCTGCAACTGCTCAAAAGAATATTTACAAACATGATACTGATTTTATTGTTGCTTTATCTATCAGTTCTTTTCCTCTTTGCCTTGTATTTCAGGTTCTCCTTTCCTCTTCTTAAAAAGGGGATTTGGGAGGTGGGTATGGAATGGGTTGTTGCTTTTGGAAGAAGATCTGCACTGACTTTTATGTAAATTAAACCTTCCATATGTACAGACTCCGGGACATTGTTCCAGCCTGCTCCAGCTCTGTTTATTTTGATTGATTTTAAGGCTGTGATGAAAAGAATTTTTTAAATTAAAGGAAAATTAAGAAGAAAAAAGAAGCCTTTCTTAATGGGTTTTACATAACTCGAATCGAGTGATGTTTCCAGGGCTAATGTCAAGCACTTTTTCACGCCGATGAACTGGTTGCTCCACAAAAAGTCTTTTGCAATGGAAGGGCTACGCTGCTGACCCAGTGAGATGGATGGATGGCAGTAGTACAAGCCAGCCTGTGTCACTGCTGACAGTGACAGGCAAGGGCAGCGATCAACGCTCCCTGCTAATGCTGCAGCAGCCCTTGTTAACAGAAAGCTGCCATCGCCAGCAAACTCAAGCAAGTCACCACCTTATAGTTGTATTAAAGCGATGGTTAAGGTGGGAAAAGGCATTTAGTTTCAATTTTAAAAGTACTAAACTGCTTGAGAACCATGTATGACCTCTTGCAACCCGGGCAGCGCCAACAAGATGATGGTCTCCCCAGTGACTCCCCTCGCATTTCAGAAAGCCTGTAGCAGTGCTGCTATGAGTTGAAGCCTTTAAAAAAGCCAGCAAAGGCTCTGTTTCATGCTGAAAACCAGCAGAACAGCTGAAAGGTCACGAACACCAGCTGGCAACGCTGCGGTACCTGATACCCCCAAGCCACCCTGCCCAGCCCTTTAGACAGGATTCAGTAAGTCCCTCAAGTGCCTAAGAAGGACGGTGTTTTGGGGACTGGGAGAGGCAGATGTCAAGGGAGGTTACCAGAGGGCAGGGACAGCTAACGGCTCAGCTGGGACTTGAAATATTTCCTCCCTAAACCTTTGCCATTAACTGAAAGCTGGTTTAGGCTGGAGGAAGGGAGGGAATTCCCGACACACCCGGGTTACTGTCAGAGCCTCCTCTAATGAGGAGTAAGGAAGGAGAGGCCTTAACTTGGGTAAATCTGGGACTCGCTGTGGTTGAGGGAAGGCCAGCCACAGAACCGGAGCTCTCTGCCATGGCGAGGTCCAGCTTCCAGCTCACCAGCTGCCTGCCCCCAGCCCTCGCTGTCTCCAAAGCAGAGAAATGTGGCTACTGCTTTATCCAGCCCCGTGGGACTGAGCACTAGGCATGTCTGCCCACTCGGCATTCACTCCCTGCAGCCTGTTTATGTCACCTGCACTGCCAGAGAGCCAGAGATCCTACAGTACCACCGGCTTCATCTTTTACATTGCGAGCTCAAGCCCTGGACATTTTCAGCTCTTAGAATTACAGTTCCCTCCTACACGTTTCCTTAAAATATGCAATAACACACTGCACCCAGCAGTATGAGAATCAAGGGAATTTTTTGTTTATTTTACTACTATGACCTACCTCAGGGTCTGCCCTCAGCAGATCAGTGTCACAGAGGTCTATAATGCTGTCATAAAGACCCTCTTCGGGCTCACGGAGGGTTTAGATAACAGTGGGTGTGTCCCAGCCAAGCTGGCCAGGAGTGAAGGGGAGGCAGGTAGCACCGCAAACCCATGGAGGGCAGAGCTCACGCTGGCATGTCCTGCACCGTCCGGCTCGGAGCCGAGCACTCTGCCTGTATTTGCCAGATATTTTCACTCAGCAATTCCTGTATCAGATTCAATAACCTGGGCTTGAATCTGAACTTTGTGCCTTAGCATAATTCTGTGGAAGGATATTTCTCTTTACTGGTGTTAATAAAATCACTCTATCTGGTGGTAACAAAGGACAAGGTTTGTTCTCTGTGACCTCTTCAACAGTAACTGGTAGTTTGCAGAAAGCAAGCGAACAGGCTGATTTTACAATAACAGTGATCTAACTGGAGATAGGAAGAACGGGTTGGAAAAATAGATTTAAAATACAGAAAAATACATTAAACTCTTCCATGGTTTCCACGATTTCTAGGCTTGCTCTTACAGCCTAAGAAATGTCCTCTTTCTTGGTTCATATTTCAACAACCTCACCTGCATATGCCAAGTCTTACAGACTGGTTTCAAAAAATCACTCTTTAAAAATCAGATGGAGAATAAAAACATTCAACAGCTGTAGGAGTTGGCCTATAGGATTTCCACCCCCACTGATGGATTGGCAAACCCTACTCTCAATTTATAAATCTGAGCCTAGTTTTATTAACCCTGCTGCAGATTTACAGATCCTATTAGAGATTTACAAATCACACCAATCTACCCTAAAGGAAAAGTCCTGATTTACAAACCCGCGTGTTCTGCTTAGGCAACAAGCCCACGTCACGATAAATAACCAGCTGTACAAACTCCCTCCCTTTTTTTTTTTAATCTCAGGCACGCTCAGTCTGAGCTGTCTGTTGTGACGATGCAGAGTCTGATGAAGAAGGAGGTCTCCACAGGGGAGACCAAGATATTTCAGAAGTCTGAAAAACAAGCTGGACAGATTTTCCTGTGCTTCCTGCATCGAGATGCTCTGGAAAGACCTGAAGAAACAGCCCTCGTTTTCCAAGGCTCTGTGTTGAGTCTCATGCAGAACTTAGAAAAGCAGAAGCAGTAACCCAAAAAATAACCGACAACTGTCTCTGCCGGACCAGTGAAGCAATAGAAATTACAAACCCTCTGAGATGAGATCGGCTTAAAGGAAGAGCTTTAGAGAATCAATACAGAATTCTTTTTGCCTGCTGATGTCTCTAGCTTTTTGGGAATCTCACTTAGTTGCATGACTCAGGAGCCTGATGATTTAAGGAAAACCCAAAATGAAGGTTGTTGGCAAAGTGGAATATCATTGCAACCACTTTTCTCCAGTTTCTAATCCTCATTTCTGACTACTTCTTTTTTTTCTCCCCTGAACCCCATTCCTCAAACCTCTGCTTTCTCCCTTCTTGTCCTATAAATCGCTTAGCTTCCCTAAGTATCTGTTTGTGGACGTTTATTCCGGTTTTTACTTCCAAGATCATCTCACCATTCCAGTATGAGCCACAGCTCCCCTTCCTGTCCTCATTCCTGCATCTGATCACCTCTCCTTACCCCTTGCCAGTTTTTTCCACCTCTGTTTCTCTGCCCCCTCCCTGCCAGCCCCTTAGACGGTCCCCTGCCTTTGATGGCATTTCCCAAAACACTGGCATGTTGCAATGAACCCTAATGGAGCTTCAAAGCCAAAGAGAGCACAGACGTTGCTTTGTCCATCGCACATCTATCCATGCGGGAATAACGCCGCACAAAGAGGGCATGCTTGGCCAATGGAGGAGCAACAAGTCTGCCATTCCCAGAAAGGGCCGGCTGTATTGTCCAGTGTGTCAATTATGTCAGCTCTGGAGACAAAATATTGTATCATTATAAGAATAAAGAGCACCCTGGCAGAGCAGCACAGAAAAGAACAATGTTGAAACTTGTTAATGGCTAAGAAATCTTGCTTTTGCACAACTCTGCACAACTGCGCCTTGAAAACACATGCAAGATGGGGAGAAAGGGGGCTGAGAAGTATTTCTCATTGCACTGCAGGGAGATCAGCTCGGGCCCTGGATTCTTAGTTAAGATGTAGGCAAAGTGTCTCCTACAGAAATAGCTGCAATTTGCTTGACAAATGCTGACGAGCGTTTGAGTGTTGTTTTGCTTCCCTTGTCAGCTGCCACTCAGCAGGCAGCGAGCTCGCTTCCCTTCGCCCTCTCTGCCTGCTTCTCCTTCTCCTTCCTTCTCCTTCTCCTTCTCCTTCTCCTTCTCCTTCTTCACAGCCAACCCCGGCTCGCTCCAGCTCCCAGCCAAATAAAGAGCAGCAGCGCGAGGAACCTCGGGTGTGTGCAGGCACCCAAGCACCCACCCAGCCCAGCAGCTGAGCCAAAGAGGCTTTTTTTGGGTTATTTCCACCTCGCCGGCTCAAAGACAGACAAACTCCCTTCTCCCTCCCTCTTCTGCCTTTCTGAACAAATAACAGCAAGGCACCTGGGAAATGCCTGGGGTATTATCGGTACACAACAGGCTGGGAAAAGAGGTTTGAAAAACAAACAAAAAAAAATATCAACAGGGGGCCAATAACCCCAATAACAACACCAGGGGGGTGGAGTATGAATTGAAGATTTTCCACAGCCACTTTTGATGAAAACAATGACAACATGTATATTATAAATTTATTTTTCCACAGCAAAAGTTGGGCATTTTGTCAAATGAAGCAAACCCAAAATATTTCCGTTTTTAAATTCTTCTGCAGTGCGTCGAGGGAGTTGTAGTTAATTTGCTGCTTTGCGCTCCCCTCTCTGCATCGTGGTGGGCCTTTTTTGGAGACGGGAAGACAGCCTCATAGCTGGGGCCCATAGATCATTTTCACACTGTCCTAATTTTTCTTGAGAAAAATAAAGAAAACAAAGCAGCACATCTGAAATTCTTATGGTGGTTTTTCTATCCTCTTCCAGCACACACATGACCTTCTCTTTCCACCTAGCAAGATGAGAGGGACAGAAGAAATGTGGCCCCCAAGGTAAGAAATCAGAACGGTTACGGTGAGAACAACTCCGAGCGTCAAGGAGACAGGGACCCTTGCAGTCCTGTACTTCTGGTCTTTAATGGTCATTTAGCTGCGGATAAATGAACCCTGAGGAATTCTGGTCACACGCATTGTCAGCTGTGTGGCACACGCAACCTGGATGTCCAGCACCAGGAGCTGGAGCTGCTGTGGTTGTCATTGCCCCAGGCAGATCAGGGTCCTTCTAGCCTTGCCCCAAGAATTTTAAGTGGGAGGGAAAATGAGGAATGGGACAATCTTGCTTGTGCTATGGATGTTGAGAATGTCTGGCCACCATTTTGGCAACACCTCTGTGGTGGCTGCCACCTTGTTTGACACCGACGATGGAGCACTCGATCTCCACGTATAACAGTTACTGCCGAAGCCAGTGCTGCTCGGACAGTGCTGTAACAGACTTGTACCCTCCGTGGAATTCCGTCCCATCTCTTATTTTCATAGGTCACTAACGCCCTTCAGAATCAATAACTCAAAGCAAACGTAACAGGCCAGATACAGAGAGCAGCTGCAAAACTGAATTACTGCAAGGCCTCTTTAAAGCAGAAGGCGGCTATTAAGAGGCTTTTGGTGGCTGTAAATAGAATTTATACACACTTGGAGGCAACTTTTACATTACTGGAGTGAGGCAAAGGACTTTGGTAAAAAGAAGAAATAGGCCTGTGCTGTTTAAATAGCAGTGGTCCACATCCTGGAATTATATCTTACAAAAGCAGTTCACAATAATAAAATTATGGTGGATAAAGTCGTATTTCTCCAGCAGTTTCCAGTCTTTGAGCCTTCCACTGCATTAAGGGGAAAAAAAAAAGAAAAGCCCCCAAACCCCAGAATGGAGCATAAACAATTGTGACTCATGACAGAGGGTTCTGTCTGGTAGGGTGGGTGGATAAATACAGTTTTCTGATACAGCTGATAGTTCCTGCTGCGCAGAAGTATTTCTTGGAGTTACTGATGAAGGAAACTGCAGAAGTTTTTGCTTTTTTTCCTCTAATAAGGCAAATGCCTTAAAAAGATAAGGCGAGATCTATTTCTGCAGAAAGTGTAAAGCTATAGCCCCTCTGATACACCAACTATGATGGTAAAATATGGTGGAATAATATGTTCAGCATACACTTAGAATAAAATCAATGGGATTCAAATGCACTCCATTATGTTATTGGAGCTGGGTGGATTTTTTTCTGGACACTCGTATGAGCAGCTGTAGATGAAAACCCCATCATGTGGACTGGGGAGCAGAGGGTGGCCTGGAGCTACAATGAAGCACAACTCTGTGCCTTATCAGTTTTACCCCCGTGGGGCAATTAGTTTGATGTGGACGGTTGAACCTTTGAAACAAAACATTCCTCTGGAGATGCCCATCTTTCCATCGATCACAGAGGGGCTGCTGACAACTAGGTTACTAACATCGAGACCCTGTAAATTACCTGCTCAGAGAAGTGCCAGGGATTTACTGCCTGTTAAGTGCATGTAAATGGGCAGCTGTCTGCCACAGAGAACCGCTCTCACCAGAACAGAATGCACTTCCACTGAACTCACTTACCATAACACGCCATTTTTCAGAACATTTTGTGAAAATCTTAGACTGTTTTGAGAACTGCAGTGTATTAAGAAGACAGTTTTATTTCTGCAAATTTCCTGCTTCGAGGGAAGTTGCTCTATAGGAAAACCTACTGAAGCATATAAGGGTATATTTATCTTGAAGTGTTTCTGCTTTGTTATTGAGAGTTGTCTCTTCCTAATGGAAAGCACGGTGCTTCTATCCTTGGAGTACTGGAGTACTGAAATCCTCTTCCAAGTCCCAAGAGGGAGAGGAGAAAATAGAAAATAGTTTGACCTACATTCACAAGAATAATTATTGACTTAACAAGTTCCAACCAGATTTTCAAATTAAAGTTCAGCAAGAAAAGACCCACTTCCCTAAAAAAAAGAAAAAAAGGAAAAAACTCAGTCTTATTATATGTCAGATGTACATGTGTGCAGCGATCAGACCTAAATGTATCCCTGGAACATGCATGTATGAGTATTTGTGTGTGCTTGTACCTCTTTAGGAAGGAATTCTGTTTTGTGATACGTTGTGTGGTGCCCTGCAGTGTGGGTCTCTGCCCTTCGACTGGCAATTTCTGCACACCCTCCGAGCAGGAAGATGTGTGGCAGGACACATACAGGCTACAGCCCTTCCTCAGAACCTACGTGAGCAGTGCTGGGAACACAACTGTGAACCATGAACAAAAACTGCCCAAAAAGGGTGCGTTTAGCACTTCCCTCTTGTGACCACATGGAAGCCAGAAATCCAGCAGCTGTGGATTCACGAGTTTCAGGATTATACCTACAAACATCAGCACAGAGACACTTCTTGTCCCTGGGATTAACATCTGAGAAAGAAAGAGGGAAAGGCCTTCAAATATCAATACTCGAGCCTGGAGTTAAAAAGACCTGCCAAGCCGTTATCTGTTACTAATGAACTGGAAAATAGCGCATCATCATTGTATGATTCTGGCACGTAATTCTGGATTCTTTCTGAACTCCAATGAAACGTATTTATTAAAAATTTCTGGCTTTTTCTGCATAATTATGAACAGTGTTAATGTCTCCATCTATTATAAGTCCTGGACTGTTTCTAGGATTTCTTTTCTCTAAATACAATTTTAAATACACCTTATTTTGTCCTTAAAACTGACAGCCAGAAATTTCTGCCTTAAATTGACTTTTTTCCTTCTGTATTTCATGCACTTCATAAAACTAATTCATATTAATTGCTCTCAATCCCTCCATCTCCTCATCTCTATTTGTTACATATTGCTTTTTTTGTTCTAATTGCCATCTTTGCACTGAGTCTGTGCCAGATGGACTCTCTTGAAGGAGAAATTATGGCTCTTTGGCAACTTAATGCAGTCTTTTTACAGACTCATCCATGTTAATTTGTGTCTTTCCATGTGAAATCTTTTGCTGTCAGTTTTGACTCACAGTTTCCTTCATCTTTGAGAGATCAGTCCTGCAGCAGTACATCACACGGGGCTGTTACCGGCTGAGACAGTCCTCTGTTTGCCTGTTCTGAATGTCACCAGGTCACAACTGCTGAGCATCCCTGGCTGAACATCTACTGGCAGTGGCCTTGCCACCACCTTGTCACTTTGCTGATGGCTCCACGCCCTCGGGTACCGTCTTCTCAGGCCTGCCAAATGAGGGGTAAACAAGCACGTAGCCATATTTCTTCCCAAATCCTCCTGAGCAGATGCTAATCTTTCCTCTCTCCCCAGCAAGCAGAGACTTCCAGCCCATGTCTCCACCTCTGTCCCCTTTCCGTCCAGCTGCCTGGGTCCTGGCTAAGGCTTTGTTGGGTTTGAACTTCCCTCCTGTGTCACAGGAGGTGCTGGGTGGGCAGAGGGGAACCCCCAGGCACAGGCAAAGAGGCAGCAGAACCACAGGGGCGACACCCCTGAGCACCGAGTCCCTCGCTCCGCTAATGTCACTTTTGGCCATCTCCAGGTACCAAAGCTCTGGGATATACCTGTCCTGTCCGAGTTTTGGTGGAAGCAGAGGATTGCAGGAAGCTGAAGCCAGCTGTGGGCATCTGCTGGGCTTTGGTTTTGACTTCTGGATGCTTGATATCCAGGGCAGATGTCAGACAGACTCCCCTGTTTCCCCACTCTTCCCTTTCTCAGTTTCCTCCTCTTCCTTTATTCCCTGGAGGGGATCTGGGAACATCCTGGGGTTTCTGCACCTCCTTTCCAAATCTGTTTTGGAGCACAAGCCAAAGTGGTTCTCCTCTGACAGCCAGGAAATGGCAGCTGGCATAAAAGATGATATTAGGGAAAGCAAACTGATGAAAAAGCAGATCTATATGACATATCTGTATACATATATTTTATATG
>VYZM01022250.1:13960-35259 GCA_013398915.1 Dromas ardeola | reverse complement strand
TATATATATATATATATTCCCAAATGATTTGGGAATAGCAGACGCTACAATGGCTAGTGGAGACTGTAATAAAAGATGTATTGACAAGCCTGGAAGCCTGTCTCCTGCCATCAAATGTTTGTTTTCAGGAACTAGAACACATGGTATGAATTGTGCAGCGAGTGTTCAGCCATCGGTATTTCAAAAACGCTTCCGGTCCACTGGGGTGAGACCAGCCTCCAGGAACACAACTCGGAGCCGGCAGCTTCTCAGTTATTAATTCCTTGGCAACTTTGCCCAAGAAACTTGATCTCTGTGTCCCAGTTTCCCCTGTCTGTATGAAGATAATAATCCCTCATCCACCTATAAAAGGATGTGGAGGGACTGATTAAGCAGCAGTCAATGCACAACACGTTCATTTTCAAGGCAGAGCCCGTTAACTAGAAGAGCTGTTCATGGGAGTTACTAATAAGTCTCAGAGCATCCCTCCTCCCCCGCACTAGTATTCCTTCCCTTCGTGTGGGGTCAGAGGTGGTGTTTTGACACTTCTGCTGTTTAACGTGACATCTGGTAGAGAAAAAGTTGAAAATTGTAGCTAGTTATACTTTTTGGAAATGTTTCTACCAGCGCGGCACAAGAATGGCAAATCATCTGCTCTATTTTCAGACATACCTATTTTGTTTGAGTTTAAAAAATGTCCCCAAGGGACCAAAAACTATAGTGAGCCTTCCACTGCATTAATTTTTAATTTTTTAAACAACTCTTTTGCTCTGTTTTGAAACAACTCTTCCCTGCTCAAAGGGAAGACAACTTTTAAAAAAAAATCTTTGTAACTTTTCTGAATATTTGGGAGAGGTCAGAGAAGCCAGAGTTCAAAGTGCTGGAGATCAGCCCCTCATGACACTAGTGGCTTAAGAGTTATGCATATAAATGATTATTGCTTCTTCCAAAACCCTTCCCTTCAGGCTGACAGAAAGGAGACAGTTCATAGCTCTGTGGTTAGAATAAAGAGTTCATAGATGCATGATAGGCAGACAGAGGATATTATTCAGAGCTGTAAGAATTAGTGGCTTACAGTCTGATATTGAACAGTATGCAAAGGACTGGCATTAATTGGAACTATCCAGCAGCGACATGGACATAATTATTTAAAGGACTAACTCTTAACAGATGGACTTAGTCATGGCAAATGCATAGTGGAACTATCTAAAGAGGAAAAATGCAAATGCCCTAGAAGGGAATTATTATTTTGAAGAATGCAGGCAGCCTTTGGCTATTAGGTGGCAGATGATTCTGTCCATCCATGGGGAGCCTAAAGAGTAGTATCTTTTACATTTTTCTTCAAAAATCTGCTCACCTTGTCCTCACAAGCCTAAGAGAACCAGCAAAGGGTCTGGACTGACGGGAAGAACATCAGCATGATGGTGACGATGGGTGCTGTGAATGCAAGCCGTGGGATGGTGACTTCCCTTGAGATTCCTCGTGAGGCAGCTTGTGGGGCGCTGAAACACAGTGGCACGAGGGACACGACAAGCTCACATCTGAGATAGGTGGTGAGGCAGAGACAACACAGAACTTGGGAATTTGCATAATGGTCCTCCTGTTCTTGACAGCCATGTGATCCTATGGCATCAGCCTAAAGATACTCCCCCTCGCCATCAGATCAGACATCTTAGATCCAGTGGGACAGGAAAACTGCTGGCGGGGGGGAAAGAAACAGCAGAGACAGCTAGAAAATCTCAGCTACAGGTGCTTTAAGGAAAGGTGGTACTTCACCTTTTCCCAACCAGGAGTTCCAATTCATGAGCAGATGGCTCTCCAGATCCCTCTGTTTTCTCAGTATTCATAAACGGACTGAGGAAATCGCAATTTTAATGCAAAAGCTTTTCATCAGCAGCTGAAGTCTTGTGGCTAATGACAAAAGGAAGGACAGTTTTATAACCAAGAATATCTTCCTTTCTTCATTAAGCTGCTGATCCTTAAGCACACACATAATTTTGGTTGCATCTAGTTCATATCCTATCATAACTTTTAGTGTGGATTGTTGGATCCCCTCTTTAAAATAGGATACTCTTGGATGGACATTACTCCCTGCCTGCTGGGCAGACTGTGGGCTTCAGGTTGGTCTCAGCCCCCTGGAACACGTGGGATCCTGCATGTTTTAGTGTGCGCAGTGAATTTGCTCGCTCCCCGAGAGACGGATCTTCGTATGTGAGTGGGGAAGAAGACAGAGCAGAGAGCAAGGAATCAAACAGAGCGCACCAAACCTAACCTTAGCAGGGGCTCTCCTTCATCTCACCAGCACTTCTTTAGTGCCTGTTGTTGTAATACCCAAACAAGTCTCAGTAAGGAGGAAAATACTGATGATGTTGAGTGTTGAGAGAGCCTGAGTATATGAGATGGAGAAGCAGCATTGCCTAAAGTTAGAGCCAGCAACTGGGAGATGAGCCTGGTTTCATTGCTGTTTATGCTGTAACATAAGTCACTTGATTTCTTCAGAACAGCCTCCCACTTCCTGTGAGCCAAGTGTTCTTCCTTCCAACCCACTTGCTGCTATATATAATCTCAGCACTGTCTACCTTTTTTGCAGTTCAATCTGGAAGTCATGCTTCTCAGAAATCATGAGATGGCATGCAAGACCATGCAGGTTCTTGGAAGAGCATGGTTTGGATGCCTGCTCTTGGTTGCTTGCTTTCTGATCCTTTATAGGTCACAGGGTCACTTTGTAAGGTTTATGTCTGTTGGCAGGAAGGCAAAATGGTGAAGTGCTGTAAACAAGACGCCTGGCTCATGAAAATAACATTTGGCCTCTGTATGTCAAATATATAATTAGGAAAATCAGTTTATCTGTCTCCTTGTTCAAGTAAGCTAAGCAATTTTGCCTTCTGCCATCTGCTTCCTCCCTACTTTCAGTGAAGAGTTAACCTACCAAATAGTCAACACGAGGCAAAATCACAGATAAATCTGACTGTATGCTATCAGGAAAATAATGGTTTGTAGCAGCAGCCTCCTCATCTGTTATGTAATAATAAAGTTAATTTCTCTAGAAATTTAGTCTAGAACAGAGATCTGTCATCAGGTATAAACTCTGCTTATTGATCACTGCAGGGATTGCAGCCACTTCTGGAATGGAACCAGGCAGCTTTTCAACACCACACACCAGTGAAGGACAGCCGCTGCCTCTCCTTAGCAAACTGATGGGTGACTGGGATTCAGGGAACCAGAGCAAATAGCTGATTTGTCGTATTTCCTGGAACACCAATCCTTTGCTTCCCAGGACAGGAACTAAAGACATAATCATCTGGAACAGGAAGAGGACGTGAGGTGAACCAGATTCAGCATCTTGCTTCATGACACAATGCTTCTGTGTGCACCTTGGAATCACACTGTCTTTTGTGGACACCCAGATTAATTACAAACAGCCTCTGATTTGCCCTCAACTATTGCTGGGGTATCTTTCCCATGAAAGATATCTCTAGAGTTACTCCTACCTGCATCTATTGACCTGTCCATCTTTTTCTGTTGGCCTCCCTTACACTGTATCTGACCCTTTGCACTTTTCATACAAAGTCTTATTTTCTTATTAACCATCTTTTTAACCAAAGACAGCATTTTCTTCTGGTGTGTACGAGTAATTCTACAATGTTTGCTGACTAGAATCTGCTTCACAGAACCAAAGAATCCATCACAGCAGATCGTGGTAGCTGTCGCTACTACTAGTAGAGTGCATTACTACTAAAAAAAGTGGCAAAGAATGTGAAAATGTGTAATTCCTAGTACGATTTCAGCATATGATGTTGTATTTATCTAGGATTTTTGTACGGATTATGTGATTAAATGTTGACTTTTTTATGATTAAAAAGAAAAGATTGCCTTTTATTGTGGGGAAACTGAATTTTAGAGCTGGGGAACGTCTTTCTCGGAATCATCAGCAAAGCTAAGGCAGAAGGAGCACCATGGGTGCCCATTCATAAATACAGTCACAAGCTCCCACTGAAAGGATTAGACTTGAACCCTTTTAAAAGAACCAAATGAACTCTAGCGCACCAGAGGTGGACCCAAACAGACTGGAGTGCAAGGGCCAGAGTCTCCCACACTTCAGCAAACGGGAGCATCTGCTGCATGGAACAGAGCTGATAATGCCTTGTTATACAAAATGTGAGTGATAGCTCAAATGGATGCATTTAAAAAGCTAAAAAAATACATGTATCATCTCTCAACGGTTTTCCTCTAACAAGCCAGTCACCCTTCTAGTGACTCAAAAGTTTTTGCTGTTGTAGCTCTCCTCAGACTCTCAGACAGCTTGTGACCTTGTTTATTCTTTAGTGTTAGAAACGTCACTGTCTGTATTTTAAGATGCCTTAAAAACAACTTCCCCTTTTACACTGCCTTCTATACAGTTTTCTGTCCTTTTCTTACTGCTTAGCAGTTTAGAAATATTTCCATTACAAAGAAAACCCACCTGCCTTAAATCACAATATTCATGAATTCAGAGGCAAAAAAAAAAGATATTTGGTCACATGAAGCTCTCGTCATACAGAAATTCTTGTCATTTCAGCTGAACCTTAATAAATATCTGCCTCCTAAAGTTTCTCTTCAATGGAATGTGTGAAATAGCATAGGAACGGTTTTGTGCTCATGAGGTAGGCATGCAGCATCAAGGCCAGCTCTAGGAAATGCAGTACCTTGTGCAGGGCAGTACGAGGTGCAAGGCAGCAGGCCCCTGCCTTTCATGGCTACCAGTTCTGCTTCCTCGGAAGTCCACCCTGAACTGGTTTCCAGGGGTAAGCTTGGCTCTGCCCTCCCGAGCTGCAGGGTAGGCGTAGCACTGGCCCCACTCTGCTGGTTTCAACCTGCTCTGGCTCGGCTGGTAAAGGTGGCTGTTGTGACCTACAGTCCACCGGTGCGCTCGCTCCTGATCCAGCTTTCACAGGGCTACCCGGAGTCTCGGGTCCCCTTCAAGGGCAGAGGTAGCATGCACCAAAAGTCTGAACTGTTGCCTTGAAACATTCTGCGATGCAATGGGATGACAACTGCAGAAAGTGATACTAGCACCAGCTGACCTGTCAAGATGGTGAGTTTGGCTCCTTTTGATAATACAGGGATAATGCAGGCCTCTCAGATGTCTTCTATCCCCATGTAAGAAACCCCCAATATCCACCGGCCATCTGTCACAAACCTACAGGATGGAAGCGAAGCACCAGTGCAGGGCTATAAAGTGGGAGTGATCCAGGTCAGGCTGCGTGGGAAGAATGAACAGGACATCATCTCATGGGCTTAGGCCCCAAGACTGGTGCAGTCCTGAGCTACGAAATGACAGATCAGAGTTACCTTCCAATACAAAAGTGCAATTCGGTGACCAGGAGGAGCAGAGGCAGGGAAGATAGGGACCATTTAAGCCAGAACTGTTGTTCAAATGCTGACTCTGCCAGTTCCTGAGTGCATGACTTGGGATGAATCACCTCACTCTGTGCCATTTAGCCCTATGCAAAGGGCAAGCATGAGATCTCTGCTCTCAAAATAGGAAGAAGCTGCTCCGCCCTTGTGATTCACTGCAGGTGATCTGTATCTTCATATGCTCAATGAGAGTCATTCCCACATAAAGGAAGTCGAGGCTTATACACTGGAACAGCTATGGGACAGGAGGGGGCACATTATTAATTAACCAATGGTGAAAGTGATTGTGAGGAAGTATTACCTGGCACAAAACAGTCCCAAAGAACTTTCCTTTTCATTTAAAGGGAAAATAAAAACTAGAGGTGCCAATTTAGATCAAGAGAGTAGAAGGGAGACTCTTCAAATTGGAACAGACCAGGTGCTTGCTACAGGGTAGAGCAATGAGGGTGCCAGAGAGAAGGGAACTGGATAAGAAGGATTGTGAACATATTTACAGCCATCTGGCACCCTCTAATTATCCAAATGACGAGGCTGCCTGAGTGCTCACCAAAATGCAGAGAGTGAGAGAAGGAAGGAGTTTGTTTGGGCAGAGGATCTTGAGTGCTTCATGCTTTCAACGTATGTTTTTTGGAAATGTTTTATATCACTTACAAGATTATTTATATTACTGGAGATGTAGGAAAATGATACCAGAAGGAAATGGAAGGGCTACTCCTTCTGGAGTTTTCCTTCCAGGTTCCTAAAAATCAAGTCACAGGAAAGAAACGATACAGTTTCTTGAGAGGCAGCATCAGGGATCAGGAATGCATCAGGAAAGCTGGATTCCTTCTCATCTATGCCACGGATACATTGTCAGTATTATCTGAAGTCTTGCAGTTTTTAGTGGGAAATCTGCAGCAGCTGGGATCATGTTATTTAGGAAAAAAATCCCAGTTCTAGAACTAGAGGGTAAACATTTTAAAACAAGGTCATGGTGCTTACTCAAAAAATAAGAGGGAAAGTTAAAAGTTAATGTTTTTAAACACCAGTATTATGCTTTTACTGGCCTTATTCATGATTTTTTAATGTCTGGATTCATCAACATTACAGCTGTGTTATCTTTAAATTACTTTGCTTTGTTGTGCATTCTTTCTTGAATCAGGAGTTTTGACTTGTTTTCTTGGTTTTATCACTGTCCAGCTGTGAGGACATGAATAAGAGCTTTCAGCTCCTCCTTTAGAATGACACTAACCTTTCTTTCCTACCTGTTGAGAGTTTTAATTTTAGTGCTCTGCAGAAATGCAAGCAGCAGTACAATTCTTGCATTGCAATTACAGTAAATGTATATCGCTTCACCTGACAGGACTGAATAATAAAAAACAATCATTTAATATGAAATCTTGGGTATGTTTTTCTCTCCTTTTTGATCTGGGAGATATCATAGAGTCAAATACTGTGGTGTGATATTTTTAAAGGTTGGATAATTTTATGACCACTAATAACATCTGCCGTTATGCCTTTTAAGAGAAGGGTAATCAAATTTCATGCTTCGGGGTATCAACTGATCACAGCAAGTGTCGAAATTGGCTCTGTATTTTATTCTTCCGTCAGGAGCTAGATAGTACTGGGCTGACTCGTCTCATTCAATTGGGAACTAGACTTTAGTGACAAATTATTTGTCTTAACATAGTAAAAAGCAAGGTGCTGGATTTAAAATTTGATATTTGCTGTTGCTGACATATCACGAAACTTTCCATAGTATCTAGTGTAAGAACTGACATAAAAACACTGTGTTCTGTCAGATTCAGACCACTGATTCCTTGCATTTTCTATCTTTAATTTCTTCCTATACTTAACAAAATAGCTTTTAATTTTTCTGCCTACATGCTCTTAATATTCCTCGTGAGCCATAACTTCTATAGAGCATTTACATCGCACAGTGTACTCCTTGTCTTTGTATCCGTTTGTGCTGGATTTCTCATTTTTAAATGCATTTGTATAGTTTGAATAAGTTCTTGGGTGTTGCAATGTAGGTATGCTGTTTTGTTTCCTCCCTTTCTGTTAGTTCCTTTCTTGCCTTCTGGCAAGTTTGCCTTCTCTTTTTTTTGGTCGTTTATGGGATGCTGTCACAAATGATGAGCCAAAGCATTTCCATTTCCTCAATTTTGACTTGTTCTTTTTGACTCATTTTTAAAAAATAAAAATCCTTTTCATTTTTCATTCATTTGATTTGATTAATTCTTTGTTCATTCAATCTTTGTGTACAAGCAGTAGGTTTTGGTATCATCTTCCAAACTTCTTTCGATGAAGTGACCGAGTGCAGATTAACCTTGCTGTGGTCCAACTGCCTGTTAGAGCACAGCAGGCAAAGTTATTTCAGGCTAAAAACTTGCTCATTCTAAAGCCCGTCCTTTGCCTTCTGGGGAAGTTACATGCGTGTAATTTAGCATGGAAAACTGCCACCAACCTGACTTCACTCTGCCCTCCCTGCATGAAGTTTATTGGAAGGTGAATGAAAAGTTGTCTTGCTCTGCCCTCTTATGATGGTATCATACTTCCAGCTGTTTTTTATTAGGTATGTCCCGTCTGCCTCTCTGAGACAAGCTTTTAAGTTAAAATATATGATAGTTACACAGTTTCTAAGGCCTAAGTGACTATACTTAACAGTACTGATTTTAAGTATTGAGATATGCATTTTTGTATTGCTCATTTTTTTTTCTTCTCTAGACAGGATGGCCCAGCACCCTGTCCAGCCGAACCTTAAAAGTGTCCAATTCTGGGGAATCCACCACTTCCCTGGGGAGATTATTCCAGTGGCTGGTTGTTCTCACTGTGAAAAAATTTCCTCTTGTGCCCAATCGGAATCTCCCCGGGGGTAACTTGTACCCGTTACCCCTAGTCTTTTCCATGTGACTCCTTGTAAAAAGCGAGTCTCTATCTTCTTTGTAGCCACCCTTTAAATACTGGAACGTGCTGATAAACTCTCCCTTGAAGCCTTCTATTCCCACGGCTGAACAAACCTGGTTCTCTCAGCCCTTCCTCCTATGGCAGCGTCCCTGGCCTTGGATCATCTTGGTGGCCCTTCTCTGGACCCTCTCCAACCCGTCCACATTTTTTTTGTGTAGCGGGGACCAAAACTGAACGCCATATTCCAGAGTGGGATAATGACTTCTTTATCTCTGTGGGTGATGCCCTTGTTGATGCAACCCAGCGTCAACTGAATGTCATGTCCAGTACATACATTCCTCAGTTCCAAAAGCTGGTGTAAAAAAGGGTGGCCCCTGATGTTATTTAGAGTTCATATACTCATCAGAGAGATTGCAGGAGACAGTGATGGTATTGCAGCACTGTGCTAACGTCCCAAGGTGGTCCATTTTTCATTGTCCTTTCACACAAAACCAGGAATACATTCAGTCAATCCATTGTGTAAAAACATCGGGGGCCAAAGGAAATGGTCGCAGCATGACTCCAGGCCTGGAATCTTATTATGAAAATGCCTAACTATATTAACTCAAATGGAAAGCCTATTCACATGAGACACCAAAGAGTGTACATGAACGCATGTGGCAACCCTTGTGTTGCAACTGTTGCTTCCACTCACTGTTTTTAACCTATAATTTTCCTCTTTATCTCAACTTAGCAGTCAGTAAATATCTGAACCCCACTCCAGCATTTCAGCATGTTTTCGAGGGCTCCCCTACCAGATGTGCTGAAATACTTAGGGGATGCTGGGTGCCAGTGTCCATTTAAAATGCCTGCAGTATATTTGTTGGTCTGCACTGAACCCTTTATCTGTTATTCCCAAAATGAAATAACCCCCATACCACCAAAAAAACACGCTTACAGAGTTAGAAGAGTTTTCCTCATCTACTTATGCCTTCCTCTCCCCTTCTTGTTTTTTGGTCTGTCTTTTGCACTTCCTAGGCCCAGCTCAGTGACAGCCTCTCTTGTTGGTATGGGGAACCTTGATTTTGTGAATATCCTAATAATTATAGTGAAAATACACCAAAAGAACAATACCAGGCCTGTGAACAGGTGATTTTTCTACTTTTCATTAAGCATGCTTTCTTTAAAATATTTGCTTTTAATGTAAGTTTGAAAGACATCTGTTCACAGGTGTGAACATGCTTTGTGTCTTGTGTGGGGTCAAAACACAGCTGCTTCCTGAGGCTGGACCAAAGTGAGCAGCAGCCACCTCAAACTGCATTTCCTCAAACTGCCCAGAAGCAGGGAGAACAGGAAAGTGCTTTTACAAAAGAGATTATACTCTCCGGAGCTCCTCCGTCCAGGAACGATCTTTCTTCAGCATTCAGTAAATGTCACTTTCTGAAATAATATCAAATTGAGGGCAGTGCCTCAAAATCCAGAACCAGTTTTGCTGAGTGATAAATGTTGCAATGTGCCAAGCTTTGCTTCTGCCGTTGAACCCGCAGGAAAGACACTTGGATATAATGAAGATATGCAGCAGAGTGAAATAGCAGCGTCAGGGGGTAAGTGGGAAGCAGGGATGTCATTGGTGGTGTGGCCGTTCTGAGTTATGTTTGTTTCATCCTTGACGCTGTCCAGGGTAATATACCCATTCACATTTGTCCAGTGCTATCGTGCGCTTCAAAGGCCCTGTGTAATTAAAAACACTTACTACATCTATCTAATAACTTTAATTATCAAAACTATTACGTAGAAAGTAAGCCCAAACATACTAAGACTTTAGGATTTCAAATTTCTAGCAGTGTAGCCATCCTTAAAAAAGGATGGTTCCAACAAAACTATGGAGAACTCTGTATGATTCTGTCAGAATGCCTTTTGCCTCTTTTGCATTTAAAAATGCCCTGGAATCATCCTTTCCTTTAAAGCTTAAAGGGGTTTGATGGACGTGTTTCTGAAAAGGTAGTGAAAATCATCCTACATTCACATGACTCCAGGTGCTGCGATTTTAAGATGTATTTGTACAATATTCGTAACACAATTGTGAAAGCTGGCAATTCTCATTTTGATATGCCACTTTCCCAAAAGCCCATAGAAAACAGATGGACTTTGCGACATGCCTGGAAAATTAATTAAATCTGGATGCTGGTGGACAAAGGAGAAAGGAAGAACCAGATTCAAGGACACCTCCTGAAAAATGTTTCTTCCTGTGCACAACAGACGCAGGACTGAACATGTCCAGAGTGTGTTTGCTGCTCTTAAAGCAAATGAAAATGTGTTTGTTTACGGTCACAGACTGAGGAGAGAACTGTTGGCACTGTTGGATTTGTGCTAAATACAGTCTTGAACTTGAAGGAATTGGCATATTTGTGAGCCTCAACTTTACATTAACTGAAGCTTTGCAGATGTTGACTACAACTGCAGGCATTGCTGGCTGTTTACACACGCGTGTTTTTGCATCCCCAGGAAACATGAAAGCCACGAGAGAAGGGGGGAGGAGGAGGAGGAGAGGGGTGATGGAGGGTTTGAGAGATGGAGCAGGATTCTACAAGAAGTCACCACATCCCCTGAATTGAACCCCTTTTGATCCAGTTGTTGGGATTCTGTTTGCACGCTCCTTCGTTGCACTAGCACTTTGTTATTCTTGTACTTGTACAAATGACACTGTCCTGGGGTCAGGACTGCGTGAGAAAGCAAGTCAATTCAATGACAATGCAGGAGAAAAGAGAACAAACTAGCTATGGCCTGCAGCCATACAACCCCAAACTGGGATTTCATTAGTTTATGAAATTCGTAAGTCCTGACTGGGAGGAGAATAAGAAGCTGCCAAGAAACTCCCAGGTATGACAGGAAATAGTGTTGACGCTCAAAACCCCCAGCTACTTAGAAAGACAGATTGATAACTCAGCATGTGGCACTTCCCAACAGAGGCCAATAATTAACCTTATCACTTTACTTGTGTTAGAGATCAGTACATACAACTCCAGTTAGAACACAATCAATTTACCTTTCAATAAAGAGCAAAATTCTCATTATTGCATTCAGTTACCATTCAGCATCTAGTCCAGCATCCTGCTTCCAGAATCAGTTATTGCTTAATGCACCAAAGTAACACACAGCTCACTAGATGCATTATTTTTTGTAATGCTGTTCACAGACGCAGAAGAGGAGAAATACCTCCCAGAAACCAGCAGTCCCTAAGCGTAAGATTTGATTATCTTATTTTAGCATGCGCATTATGGCCCAGATTTTGAGCTGCAGCTGTGTTGTGCCATGGGGACTGGCTCCTGTCTAATTTAGAGCAATGGCAGATTAGGAATTGCTGCAATTACTATGGTACAATGTTGCTCCAGCCACAGCTCCATTTTCCCAGTAATTAGACCCTGCATCAGAAAGCATAGAAGGAAGATGATAGGAAAGTGTCTGTACATCTCCTGGGGAGACTCCATGGCAGGTAGAAATACACCAGTGATGGAATCTGTTGAGGGTACAGCTGCTTTATGTAATTAGAGAAACATAAAGCAGTTAGCTATAAGACCAGGTCCTCCATTGCAACCTACAGAGGTTACTCTGGCCCAAAGGATGTAATTGATTACTATTATTGCTTGTATATTTAGGAAATCATCCTCTATATTTAGTAAATACAACAGGCTAAGAAGACGGTTGGCCAGAAAACACGGTAAGGACAATTGTCCTTCATGGATGATGGTAAAATACATCATGATTAAACAAACTTTAATCAAACTGTGATAAGCCCAGAATATTTTGGTTTGGAAAAGGAAAACAAACCCCAAAACCCAAGAATCTTGGGTACTAGACCAATGCGCACGAGACCAGGTCTATTTTTCTCTGGGTATGTAAGACCAGGAAACAAAGTGGGGCTGGGAGCAAAGGAAATGAAAACAAGTGAAGGCCTTGGAAAGAAAAGTACCACTATGAAGTTTTTGGCCTAGTAAAAGAAAATTCTGCTTGAAGATGATTTACTACGAACTTGAAAGATACCTGTGGAAAAAGTATTCGATTTTGCTGCATTTACTATCACTTCAGTGAACAGAGTGTGTGCTCAGCAGGCAGGTTACCGAAGAGTTTATAGGCAGGACAACCCCAGACTTGTACTAATCCAAAAGGGGGTTTTTATCATCAAGTGCATCTGGGAATTTTATGGGGTCCCCTTTAATACAGAAGGACTGTGCTACAAATAAAGCATCCCCAAACCATTAGCACAGGAGTAATGACCTGCATGATGCCAAGAAGAGCTTTTGTCCTTTCAAGGGCAAGTTAAATTAAAAAACAGTGCATTAATTACAGTGTTTTGTAGGGTGGTGGGTTTTTTTTCTTCTTAGGCTACGAAGTACAGAGGTTAAATGACATATAATATGGTCACCTTAAATGTTTTATGAGAGAACAGAAAGAGCAATATTGTTTACAGTAGGTTCTTCCTTCTCACTCTCAGGGAGGATGAATTTTCTTTGTCTAAGAGGCAAATTCTGACGTAGCATTATATTTTTACTAGACTATCAAGAATATACTCCCCAAAATGTTGCGCCAGTGGCCTCAGTAGTGTGCGAGTCCTAAACATGACAGACCAGTAACTTAATCATTTGGACAGTTCATTTAGAAGAGTGAATGTAGAAGAGAAGGCAAACTTTCTTTCTTTCTTTTTCTTTTTTTTTTTTGCAAGAAATTTGGAGTACTAATTTCACAAAGCTAATGCATACCAGACAATGTAGTACAAGCTCCTCCAGGCTGTTAGATGAATAAGGTCTTTCAGGCACTGCACACTGCCCCGCTTGTTCCCTAAAGTGCCGCTTTCTGGTAGCTAACCTCTCAGCTGGCAAGAGCAGAGGACACTGGACCAAGTGCCATTTGTCTGCCAGCTTAAAAAAAGCAGAACCCCCCCTCACAGCTGTTCCCTTCTGCACCTCCTATTACACACTTTTATGGCATCTGACACTATAGATGAAGACACATGATAGTCTTTAAAATTAAGAATCCCGAGTTTGATGAGCTCGGCTGTCAGAATCCTGCTGAAAGTCTACTCTGACCAGCTCAGAGTTCTCAGACTCTATCACACCTCACTTGCGCGCTCTGAAAATCCTAGTGTGCTAAGTCAGTCCATAACTTCTCATCCTGAACAAATGCTCCTGAAGTGAATCAGGAAGCAATAAATATTTTTAGAATGCAGCCTTCTGTCATAGTTCCCTAATGAAGGGGAAGATAATTACCTGCTATTTATAACTCCTGAACGTTGTAAAGGCAGGGGTTATAGATGAAGCATTGTGGAAACTATGTATATTTTACCACGTGAAACCAAAAAATGGTTTATATCACCTTGAGTTCCTCATTACAGACAGAAGCAGAGGCTACTTATTTTGCTGCATCTTCATCCTTACAATTCCAAGTTTTATTAAATGAATGCAGCTGATGAGTCCAGAACCTTCCAAAATATGCCATTTTAAAGAGTTACTTTGACTCCTTCACAGTTAGAAGATAGCTCAAAGATAACTGGTCTGTGATTCTCTCCCCTACCCACCACAAAGCTCATTACCGGTCGGAGTGTCGTGCAAACGGTGCCCTCTAGTGCTCATTTTTCCTAAAACAGGGGCCAGATCCTGCCTATGGTACCTGGAGCCCATCAAGTCTACAGGCAGAATCAGTAATACACGGTTAAAGAAAAACCAACAGGAGACTTTCATGGAACTGCAATTTTTTTTCTAACAATTTTCCCCTTTCTCTTTCCTCCATCTCCCTCCATATTCACCGAGTGGCAAAGGAGACAATAATACTGGCATTGCAATAGCAGGTAGGTGCCCTGTGGCCTGTACGGCACTGTGCATGCACGTATGAGCAGAAAAAAAATAATATTTAAGAACAGCAAACCCACAAAATGACAGGAGGATCAAAGTCAGCAGCCTAAGTGGTGCCAGGCCCGGCAGCCCACCACCATTCCAGGCACCTGCCAGACGAGGTCACTCCACCACAAGAGAAAGGAGATTCTCCCATCGCGCCTTCCCTTGCACTGTCACAGAATAAAAGAGATGTTTCCCGATATAGTTTCAAGTGTCTCAGGACAAAACCAAAATTTTAGTTTTGCCCTTGCAAAGCACAGTACCGCTATGTATTTTTTGACGGCCGTTATTTCCCCCAGAGCACGATGCAGTGTATTCCTAAGTGACACATACGAGGCATCACTAGTGGGTATAACTGCATCTGAGTTGGGAATTTACAATGTACAACTCTTAGTCTTGTTTCTAGTGATTCTGACTTTGTCGGTTTTATTGCTGCTTCCTATCACTGGAACCATGCAGGACAACTGGCGCTCCTGTTGGTCTTTGCAACAATGCAAGCTTTGCATTTACTTCAGCCAGAACAGAACTGCCCGGCTCTGGGCATTGCTGCCCTTACACTCGCTGATTTGCCAGTGGTTTTTGCGGAGAGGCTAACAGTCATCACAAAGAGCTGGGGAAACAAAGCAAAAATTCTGCTGCTGAGTGATTGTACCTTGTGTGCTAAGTTCTTTTTTTTTTCTCTGTAATTACGCCATATTGGAAACATCTGCGAGACAGCAGGTTTTGCATACATTTTAAACTGTCTTCTAAATAATAAATCCAGATAAATATAATTGCTTGTAAAGGCAAATTGAGTTTAAATAAATGTATCTGCTTTCACTTTCTTATTTATGTCACTTTCCTTAATTATGCTTAGCTGTTTCTGAATTATTGTGATTAATTCAGATTATCCATGAGTAATTCCATTGCTCAACTTTAAGTGTGTGGTGAACACTTATAGAGATCAAAGATAAATAACGAAGAGTACTATTGGTCCAAATACTACCAACCGCTGGGTAATTTCCAACATTTAGGCGCAGATTCAGCAAATGACTTAAGCAGGTTCTTAGTACTTCAGAACAGAGTACTAAGTCCATTCCTATTCGATGAGTATTAACCATACATTTAAGCACATGCCGGTACCACAGGGACTTCCTGGTGCAGCTTCTTCCTTGCAGCGCATAAAGAGAATTTGTACTGCTCTCTAATTCTCCCTCATCTCTTTCCTCTTTCTAACCTACATCTCACCCTTCTACACAGCAAACAATATTTGCGCTAACCTTGCATACAGAACTGATGGTTGATTCCTACTGAAAGTGCATTTTCTATACCATTAGAAATTCAGGTGTACTTGAGAAAGGAAAAATAGACTTATTTGGGGAATTTGCAAAAGTTCCAACTGAAGCACTTCAAAGACTTGCAGTAAAAGACACACAGCAAGCATTTCCAAATTTAAACGATGTTCTCAGTGGGCGTTTCATATTACTATCTTCTTCATGATTCCTCAGTTTGTTGTAGGAAATATTTTTGCTTTTCAATAGTATGATGTTCCTGGAATCTTCTTTGTAGTGAAAATGCTTTACCTTAATGTAGAAATTATGCAGAAATTTAAGCCTACAGCTATTCAGAAATTCAGAGCAGAGATACATTAATATTCTTCCTCCTTCCATCCCTCCTCATTCTTACAAAGGTACAACTCGTCTGTTCAGACCTGTGATTTGAATGAGGAATAACTCTAGATGTCTCTGTAAAAAAAAGAGGCTCTCCCAGGGAAAGCATCTCTTATTAATTTGTGTAACATGTTAATGTAAGAGATTTCACTAACAACCAACCTTACTACCCCTGGCAATATACATCAATTGAGATGGAAATACCCCTCATTATATCATAAGATAAAACATTTTAATCTCAAGAAGTCTGTGCTTCAAAGAAAGCAAGCCCCAAACACATGCATTTATCTTTAACACCAAAAGCTTTAGGTATTTCAAGAGGTACAGTCTAAGCTTTCAGAGCTATATTAACTTCAGCAGGAGTATTGGATGGATGTACACAGGAGGTGTGATTACACCCAATATTTGGCATGAAAAAGTCGTAGCTTGATTACATATGGAAAAGAGTTACAGACATGGACCATCCTGGGTGGGCCAGCCCACAAAATAGACCCTGTTCTTACACTGGTGAGGAAATTTCACCCTTTTGTTCTCATTACTGGCGTGTGTTTATTTTCCAGTCAGAAAGCCATATAAAAGTTACAGAGCTATAAAGGAGATCAAAGGTATGTCTGTTAAAGAATGAAACGGAGCTATAAGACCTAGGACCTTTTTAAGAACATAGTCTTACAACATTTCTAAATGGGTTTTTGTTCAGTTTAGGCAAGTAACTTCAACTATTGTAAAATTTATTGTTAATAAGTCCATAATGATGAATGCAGAGAAGGATGAAAATATATATATACATGTGAAAATTAATTGTAAAAGTCAGTAAACAAAATTGTGTTTCAGTAATACTTAAAGTA
Source organism: Dromas ardeola (assembly GCA_013398915.1). Taxonomy (NCBI): domain Eukaryota; kingdom Metazoa; phylum Chordata; class Aves; order Charadriiformes; family Dromadidae; genus Dromas; species Dromas ardeola. The sequence goes on along the minus strand of VYZM01022250.1, from coordinate 18,636 downwards.
CATTAAACAGTAAGAAAGTTCAAATATTTGACTTTAATGGTGTGTAACTTGATGTCGCTTGGATGAACAACATTAGCTGGCTGAATACTGATTCTTAATAAACAAACTAATGATTAAGTTTCCTGGAAATTAAACAGTAAGATTCCTTTTCTTCTCTGACAGAGGCTGAAATGGAGATGAAGGTATCTTTGTAAAGCTTAACTTTTTTCCCTACAAGTTTGAAGAATGAGAATTTCTTTCAACTTAATGCTTTTAGATTATTGTAACTTATGTGTGATAAAAAATTTAAATTCTTAAGTTTTAAAATACATCCAGAGTACTTTTTAACTTACTCAGTCCTCATGTTCTTACCCTCATTGATACTTTGTAATGAGTTGATAGCTACTAAGTATGCTACGTGTGACTTGATGCATAATGAGTATGCTACCTATGAGTGTGTGCGTATGTGTAGACATGCATTTTATTAAACAGAAGGCATTTTTTTCTTTTTAGAAGCAAAAGGATTAGCTGGTTTTGTGGCATTTTTAAATACCAAATTGTTCTTACAACTTCTTGCACAAAATAGGGCATGAATTACTTGAATTTCCAAGTCTGATCCTACTATTTGTGTAGATCCTCTAACAGTGATACTGATGAAGAAAATATTCTTGTTAGTTCTGAGAAACACAAATTATCAAAGTCATTCATTTAAGTACTAATAATAGTTTTTTGCTGTAATATGGGATCTTATTAGTAACAAATGGCAGCTTAGAAGAAATACCTCAGTGTAGTTTTAAGCAGAAAAACAGCTATGAGTCACCACTGTGGTGACGCTGGGAGAACAAACTGGGATTCTAAAATGTATTAGGAAAGACACTTGCTGCAAAGACATGTTAATATCAATACGATTTTAGCCAGAAGCTCCCTTCCAATCTAGGTTCCTAATTAAACATTATTTCTGTATGTCCCCAATATTCCCATGAAAGACAGATTCCCAAGGGCGAAGGATATGAAAAAAATTGTCCCATTTTCTTTGTATCCTCCATGTCTTTAACTACTTCTTCCTTCAAGATTTGCTCTAAAGCCCTTACATGAGTGTATCAGAAGAAACATACATCACACAAGTTTATCATAAAGTTACCACGCAGCTTTAAACAAATATACAGATATAATTAAATTTGTCAACTGATACTGGCATAACCAACAGAACCTTTCATCCTTGAAAAAAAAAACAAACAGTGATTTTCAGTTTATCTTAAAGAAGTTCCCAAAAGGCATGAGCTCACACACATTTTTGACACTCCTCTACCAGAAGAGACCAAGAGGTCTGACCCTCTTGGGTGGGAATGCTTCCAGTTATGAGTGACCTTCCTAAGCCTACTGCACGCCACAGAGCCTTCTCGCCGTTTCACAGGCTTATCACCTCAATTTATACCTGAGCCCACACTAGTTTTCCCAGCTCACCTTTGCAGGGGAAACACAAGCCAGAATTTCATCCCTTGGGCTTGTTCCACGCTGCGGAACGACTGCTCTTCATTTTGTGTTTGGTAACTGCATTTAACCGTGTATTATCTTACCTTCAGAAGTGACTGTCTTCTGCACATTACAGTGCTGCTTTGAGCTCTCTAAGGGTCTCAGACATCATCACGCTAAGTTCTTTACTGGTCTGGAGGTTACACGATGCAACAGTTCCCCTGCCAAAATAAGTTACTATTAAAACAACACGGTCATGAGGCTATACTTAAAATGGAAAAAAAATAAAAAACCCAAACAAAAAAACCAACAAACCCTCAACTAATATTTTGAGATAAGTTTTTCTTTGTCAATTATTTGGTAAAACCATTTTGTAAAAAGCATATGAATATTTTATGTTTTTCTGTATTCTGTGCTCCTTATCATGCTTTAATAAAAAACACAGTATCGAGCAAACATAGAAATACTAGCACAACAGAATTTTACTTTGAAATACCATGGTGAAAATCAACAATAAAAATATCTTAATATAGAAAGCAGCCACTTGTGAGGACTACTGAGCGAGGACAGTCTCTCCAGACTGCGTTTATAGCTGATGGAAGGAGAGAGGCTCTCCCAGGAAGCGGCTGGCAGCAGCTACATGGAGCGCTGCTGTCTGGCGAAGCTGCTCACACTCCACTGACAACACAGAGGTGTCATTTATGTTTAAACTGGGACCCTTTTCTTTCTTGCTTTCATTTTCCCTTATCTCGCACGATCTGAGATGTATGATGCCTGTTACATGCCTGTTGTTACATGTCCCCTGCTCTTCTGAGGGTCTCCTGGGGACAGCTGTGACATGGCACTGCAGTTTCTAGGCGTGCAAAGGGGCATGTAGGGGCTGCCCAGTGAGGCAGAACTGGAACTGGCTAATTACACCCCGCTGAGCAGGGCAGGGTAAAACCACCCCCTCCACCTTTAGCAAAGAACCTATCCAGGGACCACACTAAAGGATATTTGTACAGCTCCGTTTTAATGGACAGCCACTATTAATGCTTCAGCTAGGAGGAGCTGAGGAACTTTCATTTGCTGCTCATCAATGTGATTATTTTATTTGAATTAACTACTATAGAAGGAAATGCACATCAAACATACCATTTTAACATATTAATATAGGAAAAATATATCTTTTTTTCCAACATAAAACCAAATATGAAGTCTGTGGTCATTTTTTTTCCTAGAACAGAATCCTTTCCCTCCGTGCCAAGAGTTCCCGGCCTTTATGCATGCTGTGGTTTTCTTTTGGTTTGTTGTTGTGGCTGTACATTTATTTTTGGATTCTCCCTCATTTTTGGCAGTTAAATTAGAAGCATCAGGAAAGGGTTTCCTCAATTTTTATTTTTTTTTAATGAGACACACTCAAAGCAGAAACTGAACCATATGAACTGTAAAGTTTAAAAACCAGATGAGTGTTCCCCAGAAGATAAAGCTGTAACTCCAGTGAAAAATCTTCCAACAGGAGCAGCACTAGAAATTTCACTGCCCCAGGCAGTACTCTGCAGAAACCAATTTTCTGCCATCCTGCTCAAAGCAGCTGCTGTCACTGACTTTTTCTGTTCCCATCCCATGCATTTAGCTACCCTAGGGCAGCTGTTTGCCCTGCCTCTCCGTTTGTGCCAGTCCTGCTGATCAATGAACAACAAATGGAGAGCCTGAGCGTGTACTTAACGATATGATGTAATCTCACTTGGGCTGCAACCCCAAGCACAACTAAGAGACTCAGAAGAGAAGTAAAAATAATGTAAGAATTATTTGTATCTTCTAAACTGATCTCATTCTCTGCTTCAGTCATTTGTAACGTGTATGATCAGTGAAACTGGCGTTTATTTTTTTAGTATACAGCAACAATTCTTGCTGCCAAAATCAACAGTGCTCTGTTTACTGTTGCATGTGACAGTTTTCATTCTGATAATTCTCATTACTTCATCAAAAGCTCACAGTATTTTACACTTTCCTACAAGCCTGAATTCATGGGATTACATGAGAACGTCAGCTTCCCCTTTATCACATAAAAATACAGACGAAGAAACTTGAAAGCCTACTCCCTGAAGGCCAGACATTGGAGACCCTCGTGGTTTTATATCCTCAACAGCATGATTTTTTTAAAACTAATTTTATTTGCAGGGGAGGGGGAGTAAAGGGATAAAAAGGCGAACTACTCATCTTGGAATGTGTGGGAACGGCAAGGGATAGTTCTGTTAGTTCTTGGCTACATCACAGATGAAAGAAAATCCTTTTGTACAAGTCTTACCTGCACTAGGGTAAAAATAGCTGCTAAAAGAAAAGAATGCCTGTCCTAGGCAGGTCTAAGGACAGCGCACAAGCATGACCAGGACGGGTGTGACATCTGCTACTAAGACACGTGTAATGCAGGAGCAATTTCTTCACCTGATGGGACCTGCAGAGGCAACAACAGCGCAAGAGCTGCCTGAGAAACACAACTCGCAAAACCAGATTTCAAATCATTCAAATCTATGCGCTGCTGTGTAACGAAGAGCAAGTTTATTGCCCCTTCCCTCCCTGGGAGCACCCGAACCTCCACCCAGGCACCCCCTTGCACGAAAAGGTCCCCCAAATCGTTTTTGGGACTGCATCAGATTTCGCTGGAATTTTGTGATAGCTACTGTGGGGATGAAGGTGAGAAACAGGGAGATTTGGCTGGTGACTGTGCCACGTTTCCTTGGGACAGCTGGCCAAATTTGGGTCACATAGGAACTACATTGCAGCATGAGCTGCCTGAACACACATGCTTTTAAGACTTAACTACCGCGTTTTAACTAGGGAAGAATTCCTTCACCTCTTCATGCTAAGCATTTGTAACAAAGTCCAGCTAAACTTACCCTTTCTCATACAGGACGTTGTGAAAAACCTTTGGGATTAGGGTTTATAGTTTTTTTTTTTCCCCTCTGCTTGGACTCGGAACCACATTCTGCTATTCACACACACCCTGCAGCAGCACAAAGCTCACTCCAACTGAGAGGAAAAGCCTCTCTCTCGAGGGGCCGGCGAGGTTGGGGGGAGGCAGACAGGCAGCCAGAGGCTGGTTCGGGATGGAAATTAAGCCCTTCACGGAAGCTTCCCTCCCCTCACCTCTCGGGGCGCTCCGCCCCGCCAGCACTCAAGGCCTGCCCGCCATGAAGGGGCGAATCCGCGGTGAGGGTGAGGCGAGGGGAGCCGCGAGGAGC
>VYZM01022250.1:0-13781 GCA_013398915.1 Dromas ardeola | reverse complement strand
CTCGGCCCCTGCTGCCCGGGATCTGGAAACCCCGTGGTAACCGTTTCCCGCTCTCGGGGGCCCCGCGCGCCCCCTCAGGCGGGGCGCGGGGGGAGCGCTAAGATGGAGGCGCCCCCTCCTCGGCACTGAGCCGCCTCATGAGGCGTCCCTGCCCCCGAGGAAGGAAGGGGAGGGGAAGCAGCGCAACTGGAAGGGGGAGATAAGAGCCGAGAGGGGCGGGAAAGAGAAAGAAGGGGCAACAAAAGACAAGCTCCGAGAGGAGGAAGCCGCGCGGCCGCCCGCCAGCGGGGCTTCCCCTCACTGCGACAAAATGGAGGACAGCAGCGCCCATGGGATTCCGCTGGAGACAGCAGCCTGGGGCGCTTTTAGCCTTTGGAGAGCGGCAGGCTTCCCTCCATCCCTGCCTGGCAGCCGCCGGGGTGGGGAGCAAGCTCCTCTTCCAGCCGTGTGGAGCATCTCGCCTGCAGGAGCCGGACGGATGACTTCTGCAGCAGGAGAGGCGTGTTTTAAAGCAGAGAGAAACTGCCAGGCTGTGGCAGGAAGAAAGGTGGTTTATGGCAGGTCACAACAAGCTGCTCACTTCCAACAGAACAAGCTCAGGAGCCCACACCTCAAGTTTTTCCTGATTTTTGAAGACGTGCCTGCACAGCACTGAATTTCTCATCTCTTTTGCCATCCATGTACCAGAGCGGAAGAGCCTAGTTTTACTTAAACCTAAGACCACCAGTATCCCCAAAAGGTAGACTAAATTTCTGTTAAAAACAACCTTAAATCTCAAGTTCCCCATTTGGTCTCCCTCCAGTGGGCAAATGGGTGTATAGGGAGTGAGCAGCCAATGCAGCTTTAGATGAAATGGCAATTTCTCCCCACACTTAAAAATATCCCAGAAAACCACCACCCAGTTCTTGGCTAATCACTCATCTAGTAGAAGAAAAGCTTGTGTAGTTACTAGCTTTCTCAAGTGCATCCAGGGAATTTTTGCCAAGAATGCTGGACTAATCCCAAAATAAAAACAATGCTATGTCTAGCTGTATAGGAGAACCAGCTTTTTTTAAAACATTGTTCTTAAATGAGGAGCAATCCACACAGACCAAGGCAGCTACTTTAAAAGGACAGCATCAGACTTGCAGCTCAGGCTGTCAGGCACTTACGTCACCATTTATATGAAAAGCAAAATATAAGCAGGCTCTTGATTTTCATTTTTGTTTCTAAAGACTCAGCCAGACTTGCATAGCTCGGCTATATCCAAATGGTATTGATTTCCAAAAGCCCTGTCAGCTCCAACGCTGTTTCAACATTGAACTCATCTGGAAATGCAGCCATCCCTTTGGGTTTTCCATAGCATCCTTCCTCAACTGTGACAATGTGACCAAGAACTAGAGTACCATAAAATCCAAGTTCTAGCCCCAGAAAGATGCACAGGTTTCCCCAATAACAAAAAGGTAACAGGGCAGAACAATTACCTCTTACTCCATTCCTTAAGAAACAGCACATTCTCCACAGCTGTACGCACTAAAAGAAGTAATCCAATACAATAGTCTCAATTTATTTGAAATAATTCGGTTTGAAAACTTTTTAATTTAAAATTTACAGCACATGTGGGGAGGAAACATGTTTTGTTACAACTAAAAATTATCAGAAGAGTGCTGCAGGGTTGTTTTCTTTAATTTAACACTGTCATGGCTTTATTCAAAACACAGTTGCACAAAATCAGTTACTCCAAAGTTTAAGGAAAGAGTTTGATAAGGAACCGAAACACACTATATACATACTGCCATACAAAGAGCATTAAAATAGGACAAAACCTCTACAAAATATAAAACCCACCCTTACATATTTGCATGAAAAGACCACCCACCAAGCAAAAAAGTTTCAAAAGTTATCTGGAGGCTCTGTATTACTTATTTTAAAAAAATGCTATGCTGTTTAATTGCATGCCAAGCTGACAAATACAAAACTATACTTAGATGGTAACACTGAGGAAAAGACAAAGTTACTTAGAAGTTAAGTTCTGTGTGAGGCTCAGATTTTTAGATGTAGCAGCTGATGCATGACCCTGCAAGTTGTTTTTCGGGAAGTGTTAAATCTGCCTATCCTAGGGCAGGTCTGCTAACCCCTTCTGAGTTTATCCTCTTCTGTCCAATTAGCTCATCCAATGCCAAAATCGGACTCGCTTACTGAAACAGGACCGGTACTCAAATAATTTTAATCCATCAAAATAGAAATTTTTTTCCATTTATAAACTAATTTTATATGCATCAGTAAGAGACAGTTAAGGAAAATCCTGACAATGAGGTACTTTAAAGTACATGCTTATAAATAAGAGGTTTCAATCATTCGCCGAGACTAAAAAAAAAAAGCAAAAAAGATGGGAAAACACACTTTTCTATCTCAAAGCTGAGCATGAAGCAACTGCCTTGAACACAGAGCCTCCACGACAAGATAGGATGTGCACTTACCTAAGGTTTCTATTCATTCAGTATTCATACACAAACACAGGAGCTTAGATTGTGGTTGCAAATGTAGTTTTACCACTACTTTTCTAGTGTCTTTACAGATATTCATTAAAAAAATGCAAAACCCATTTAGTCAGTTCATTTCCAAGTATATTGCCGTCTGCCTGACTCGTCTCGTTCAGATGCCTTTAATGGCTGGCTATGCTTTACAGCTATGTGAGAAACTATGATTTAAGGCTCTATTCGGGGGGCAAAAAAACCACACACACAAGAAATTGGGCTTTGCAGAACTTCAACCCTGCAGTATCTGAGATTTAAGAGTTGGAAGTCACATTTAAAGTCTGCTAGTGTGTGAAATACCTATTAAATATTCACAGGTAACCGATCTATGGGTGACTGACTCTTCCTTAGGTCCAGGAATCTCCCTCTTCCCCACCCTTGGTGTCTCCCCCAGTTTAATGGCAGCTATTGTCAGCCAAGACAGATACAAAAATAAGTCTCTTGAATAAAGCTGTGTGTGATATTTGGTTCAGTACCTACGTGAAACAATGTAAATTAGTTTCTTATCATGACTACTGTTTTAAGTCCAAATCATGGCTGAAAGAGGAATGCTCTACGTCTGAACTTGTTTCGCAGTGGCTTAAATAGAAAACATGAATCCATTGGGGCAGAATTATTAAAGACCTGTTGGTCACAATCAGGCTGCTAGAAAAAAGCTTGTCCGCACGTCTCCTGTACTTGCCACCCACTGCACGCAATGGAACAAGTTTCTGCAGCCATTCAATATAAAAAACCCTAAACTATTAACTAGTATTATACACGAACTTGAATGTTTTGCCCACAACCAGATTTTAAAAGTTTAAAAGGTGACCTGGGAAGAAAGACTAACTTCTGCTCATCTTTCCCCCTTCAATGATTCTATAAAAGTGGGGGGAAGGTGTTTGAAAAAAATGTGCTTGAAGGAGTTACCCGTTAACTTCTGCATTAGAAATGCATGTATTTTATAGCCAAACACCATGATTGTTGCAGAATTCCCAAAATGACAATGCAAGAGCAAAGTGAGTGAAAGTTTAACACAGACTTCTAGCGAAATGCTTTACAACTACAGATTATTTACTTTTGTTAATACCTGCAATGACTATGTGTTTTGGAGAAAATTTACAGATTACAGCCTTTCAGTTTGCCAAGATACGTTCTTGAAGGTATCTAGTGAATACCCCAGCAAACACTGAACATCTGAACAAGCAGGAAAAGAAAAAGATCTTCTGAAACCCACTTAGGCTTTACAATGTAACACACAAAATGGATAGAAGACATAAAAAATATTACAGGAGTCACCTTTTAAAAAGCTGAAATAAAGGTGTAATCTAGTTGTCAATTTCAAATAGAATCCCTGGTAAACTCAGACTCCAGTCAACATCTCATTGAAGAGAGACTAGAATTTGCCGTATAGCATTTTTGAGTTCAGCTTTTTAAGTATAAAAACTTAAAAATCTTGAAGGAAATTCACAATATTAAACCCATGTGAAAAGGGTGTTTTTACTCTGGGCTAATGATGACCAACACAGCAAGCTTGTATGAAATTAAAGAGCTCCAAATAAAAGTCTAGGGGGAAAAACTTGACAATGGCTTCAGTAATTATAGGGATGAAAATTGTTTCCTACATATAGGTTCACTAACAGGCTATTATATCTTATTTGGAATGATAAAAAGGGCAAGAATAGTAAAACCACACTTCTCCTATAAAAAGTTAACATATTATCTTCTGTAGGGACATCTATGGTACATGGAGACATACAGATCTGCATAATCACTATTGCGTATTCTGTAACTTAAGAGTCTGGTCCTACTTTTGTCTATAACAAATTAATCATCTTCTTCCTCGCCTTCGTCTTCAGGGTCTCGTTTCCTCTTCTCCCCTCGAATGCCCTCTGCTAAGGAAGAGAGGTATGCAGACAGCTCATTAGGTTCTGCTCAGACATCATAAACGTCATGTTAGACTTGTAGAAAAGGTAATTGAAATAGATTACCGTTTGTCTGTAGTTAATGCATTCACCGCTGTAACATCTCTGTGTTGCTTATGGCTCTCAAAAAAAGATCGGTTTACATTCCGCTGCATAATTCATGCAGGCTATATTAAACTAAGTTCAAGCTAAGCATGTGATGTTCCATACAGGAATTACTGATATGAAGTAGATTTATAAAAAAAGTTTTTCTGTTAACCTGTATTTGAGAACTAAACTGGAAATGACTTTGTTCCATCTCCCCAACTTTAGTTGTTAGAAGCTGCACACACCCTACACAAAACCCAGCAGTTTCTGCAGATACCAAGTGAAACGTGCTCTGCTGTCGCTCCAATGAAAAACTGATATAAGCATCTTGCATAAACACCTTTGAGCTTATTCTTAGAAATATGCTTAATTCAGTCAGTGGACTATGCGCTCTTGTGGTGAAATCCTGAAATGCAATTTTGTTAAATCTAATAGATTTATTTTCCAGTAGTCATTTCCTGGCTAATTATCCATCCTGACCGCCTGCTTTGTTGTCTTAATAGATTCAAAGGCTGCATTTGTAAGGAGCGAAGAATTAGCATTACTACTTCATAATTTCAGTTTTTTCAAGTGCAAGATATGTCTCCGAGAACTGCTGCGTTAAGCCAAGCGTACAGATGAGACGGGGACTAGTCTGGTGAGAAATTCTAGATTTGTCTGCAGTTTACACAAACTTCAGGATTAATACAGGACTTTGCTGCCAGGGATAGTTTAAAGATGAGGACAGACTTCCCAACCATTAGAAAAGTGAAGTTCTGAGAGAGCCTCATAGCGAGAAAAGTACAGAGGGAAAGCCAGCTAATTTTAAGATTAAGCTTGAAAATTTTTTAAAGGGCCTTTAGCAGCTGTTGACTGGTAGTACCAGGGGACTCCTATGCGGTGTCTCCATCTTACCACTGGAACACACAGACACATACAACTAAGCCACCCACAAATCAGAGTGCCCCAATTTCTGCACAAGACCCAAGAATAAGCCTTCTGCTGAGAGCACAACTTCTGTTCCAGCGGCCCAGAACAGAGTAGGAGCATCGAACATAAGGCTGGTCCCTACCCTGAACGCCTGGACAACTCAGACAAGGTGCAAAAAAGAACTGAGTGATTTGTTTGTCCTGTTTTAACTTCCTGCAGGTCCTTTTTAAAATATAAAAGAAATAAAATAATGAGTTATTTTATGAAAAAAATACCAAAGGAACAGCATCAGCCTGCAAAAAGGCCACTTCTTCCACATGGGTTCTAGACCCTCGATACACTGTGCCGTCTTAAAGCAGGATGAACCACACACACCAGCTTTTTTTATTTTGCAAGTTTTTGACTATTAAGCATGTCTCTGACATTAAAATACTAATTTACGAAATGAACAAGTTCCAACCATTGATAAAAAGAGTAGACAGAAAAAATCCGATTAGGCTCACTAGCTAACCCATTAGACAGGATACTGGGTCGAGTTTGCCTCTGAAGAAAGTTTTACTGGAGAAGCCACTTTCAGCTTGATAAAGGGAAAAGATACAGCAGCTCCTGCTGCTGCCAGGGCTTTGCCACTGGACCCACTGGTGCATGAAACAAGGTATTTTAAACACATGTAAATAACATTTGCAAGGTATAAGGAAGAGTCCCTCTCCTCTCCACGTTGGAACATTAAAATTTCTAACTGTGTAGGAGATACAGTATCTTTCATTTTAAAAACATGCTTCAACAAGAGACTTTAAAAACTGTCATTTCTTCTTTATTTTACAAGTGGGCAAAAAAAAAACCCCAAACACTGCACAGCTATTTTACTACCTGCTCAAGCTTTTGCTTAAACCGATCCTAAAATACCTCACATACCTTCAGAAACAGGCCAGCCAAATAGTGATTTATACCATTAACGCGCACATCCCAAACTTGCGAAGTTAGAGAATTATAGAGAACCTATTGTTTTAGGCACAACTTTAGTAACTTGAGAACTTACCTTCTTCCTCCTCATCACCTCCTTCTTCAACATAGTCGTCATCATCATCTTCATCCTTACAAAAATTGTGAAATACTTTAAAATTGCCATTTAAGTTTTGCTTATATGCTGATCCTGAGCAGAACTTCAGAAAATCCCACTCACTCTGTTCAGAGGTCACATTCCACATTTACTTTTTGCTACAGGACATCTGTGCAAGGACAGGCAGCCAAACGGACCGCGGAACATTTAATCACCCCAGCCAGTGCATTATCTGGCCCAGTATTCTCGTTTCTTTGTTTTTCCCCACTTATCACTACCTCATGCCAGCTCAAGAGTAAGTTATTGCAAAATTAACTGAAGAAGCCACGACAGCAAAGAGAAATGACAAACAGCTTCAGTTTTTCCTCTTAACCCACTGTCATTAGAGGACAAGGAAGCAGAACAGTTAGTATCTTCACAAAATTATTGTTTCTATGGCAAATGAATTAAGTTGTTGGGGTTTTTTTCTCTTTTTTTTTTTTTAAAGTTGATAGCTGAAAAATGTAAACCAATTAACAACCAGCAGCCCCAGAAAATTAAACAGTGGTGCAGTATCTCTGCCGTACTGGCACCATGTCAAGCCTTGAAGATGAACTGAAGTCTTAATTTTATATCCATCTGCTGTATCAAATTTTACACATAGGGCAATGTAACAAGTGAAAACTTAAATGAATGCAAAATACAAACTCAGTTATCTGGTTTTGCTGCGCCGTCACCCAAAGGGCCATGGTTCTGAACGCCTCTAATATTGTCACGGCTGTGTGTGACAATTCCTAGCCACCTAACGAGCAGAGCATATACATAAACTAACCACCACACACGATTAATTCCTGATATTCTTCCTAGTCACATATTGTTCATTTCCCAAAGAACGACCTCTGAGATCTTGGCTTCAAAACAGATTTACTTACTTAGTTTTAGCTTCGTTAATTGTGTTACAGCCATCATCTCTTTAGGGTATTAAGGCAGGAATGATGTTACATTTCCAAGCAAATCATATGAGCGCTAGTTACAAGACCAAAATGAAGAACAGCAAAGAGTTTAGCTCAAGATTTTCTGCACACCCTACGAAACACAGATGATGGGATGTAAACTCTTATCAAAAGCAGTGGAAGTGATGTCAACATGGTTTGTTTGATCTGAAACACGTGAGCTGCTCACGCAACCTTGCGCACAGAATCCACACCAGACGCCTTCTCCCTCTGAAACCCTAAAAAGAGCACTGAGTTAGGACTCCTGGGTTTTACTTCTGTCCAAGAAGCATTTAGGCATGACCAGTTTATAGCTACAAGAATCTATTCATAACCTTGTAAAACGTGCCTATTTTCTTAATACTCCTCTATTTGCTTTTTCGCTACCTGAAAGATCCTGTAGGCTATTTTCCACAGCTCTTCACACCACCAAGAACATTATCAACTGAGTGCATGGTAAAAAACCCTAAGATTTATTACAGCAAAACCACAGACTTTTCCTTTGTTTCATTTTTCTTGAAGTACCAGTAACTTGTTGCTACTTCATTCTCTTCTTTCGCAAAGCCAGGGTATTTTCTTTGGTTTTCCAAAATAAATTAATTTATTCTACTTAATACGGATTTCTATTCTGCCAGTTTAATTGGTAGTAGCGCAGTTTCAAAACGCTGGGGAGAACTGCTTCTTTAACAGAGAATAAAGAGGCTTTACCATCCTGCAACATTCAGGGGTGGGATAAAAGTGAACCAAGCCTTGGAAGTCAGCCAGGAGCATCCTCCCAGCTGACAGCCACCGCTCACGTTCCAGTCAACACTTCGTATTTCAGCGACAGCAGTGTTCTCTCTAGAACGTCTCACTGCATTTGTATGCTCTGTGTCTGCATGGTTCAATTAACACAGAGGTCTGTAGGCAGTTTTTCTTAATTTCTTGGATTTGGCAGAATTTACGAACTTTACCTGAATCTCTTCTTTCATCAGGTATGAAAGACCAACTTCTTCCTCCTCTTCACCTTCCCCCAAATCTGAACCTCCGTCATCTTCATCATCTTCCTCTTCATATTCTCCTGGAGGACCAGCTTCATCCTCATCTTCATCATCGTCATCTTCATCTCCTTCTGAAATGAAGGATACACTTACACAGATATGCTAAAATTAAGTTTCATTAACTCCTCCTTATGCAAGTTTGTATATGTCAGGTTAAGCTAGCTGTATCTTTTTTTCCAGAAGGGTTTGGGGGTTTTTAATTTTTATTTTTTTTTAAATGCAGGTAACACTTGGGAAACAAGTATGATTTTAATGAAGTTAATCTTTTTCATTTTTTTCCCCTGAAGAAAGGCTGCCAATGCTTTTACGTCACAATTCTCAGGCAAAATTCTCAATGCCTGAAGCAGCTATGAATGCAAACTCCTGCAAAGGAGCTGGAAGTTAGTGGAAGGGGACGAGAGGCTTCTCTATAGACTCAAACCCTAAAATTTATTTAAAGGCAAAACCATCTTAACATATTACCTGTATCTGTTATTTAATCACTTCCTAGTAACTATAAAACAGCCACGCTTACAAAGAGATGCTCTCTCATTTCATTTCTCTGTCTGGAGCACATAATCACTTTCACAGTTTCCGTTAAGCAAATGACAAGAAATGAGAAGGTGATTTAACACTTAAATTAATTTTCAAGTTAATAATCTATTAATCTGTTTTTAAATACTGGGTTTGTATTCACTTTCTAAGTACAGACTATTTGTCCTTCATTCAGTTCTTTTAAACACAAACTTCCAAACTCTGACGTGTCCGAGTGCTCGTCAGCAGCGCCTGGAGAGCCACGACCCAGCACCCAGCGGTGGCAGCTCCCAACTCCTCGTTTAAGTCATAAAAAAAACCACTGAGAAACCTCTGTCATAAACAGCTACAGCCCAAATCTCGCTGGTTATTTGGGTGGATATTTAGAACGCAGACAAGCGTAAGACACTGCATCACAACAACAGCCCATCATATTTGCTAACATATTTTGGGTGGGTTTTTTTTTCTTAACAGCTTTCAGTGCGTCGGTCATCTGTTCAGCTGAGTACATTTAAAAGACAAGCAAGCGTTCTGTTCCTGCAACCGCATCAGCCCAGAATTTGTAGCCCCGCACCAACAGACCTACATCTACAGGGCTTCGTTTTCAATCAGGTAACAGTGGAAAAAGATACAGGAGTAGCTTCATTAATGACTACAACTGAGATCACGTCAAAAGGAACTATATACATTTTTTGAACAGAAAATTATATCATACTTGAGCACAGGACTGAAGCCATTACAAAAAAACCAGTTAAATTATAATTTTTCATACAAAATATGTGTTTGTCCCCTCACTTTGAATCATTCAGTAGTGCCAAAGTGCTTTACTACTAGCAACAAGTTATTTTGAGAATATTTGTATCTTTGTACCATTATCTTTAGTCAAATTCCCTTAAACTTAGAAGGCTTCAGCAAGAAGACTCCAAACCTCTGACAGGAGTTTTCCTTCTGTAGCAGTGTGTTAATACCAACCCAGTTCTAGAAGTCTGCGCTTTAAAAATAAGAGCACAGAAGAAGTCACTATACCCCCCGCTGCATTTACATCTTTATTACAGCATGATAGTTCTGTCCACAGTTTATTTCAGGAAGTTACCCTCATCATCATCATCTTCTGAGTCCGGTGCCTCATTATCCTCCTGATCAAATCCATCTAGGTACGTGATTTGCTGAAGCAGCTCAAAAATGCTGTCTCTGTAATCCTCGAGGTTTGTAATCTCACAGTTGAACAGGTCAAGGCTCTTCAAGTTTTTGAGATTTTGCTGAAAATAAATGAAAAGGGTTGTTTTTTCCCCCCTATTTCTTGACATGGTCCTTCAAGTTACAGTGCGGTCACAGCCCAAATATAGGTAACCATATATCCAGCTACAGAGTTTATTTTGTCCCTGTCCCTTCTTTTCTATTGAGTATTTTGCTCCCCATTAAATACAAACTGCAGTCAGAAAGGTTTTCAGTTCAAAAAGCAGTGAGAACTCCTAACAGAAGCGCTTTTGCAGACCAACTCCACAGCGCGTTTGCTGCACACCCCACGCATCCTCAGAGCACCAGGCCACTGTGCACCAACCACACAACACACATTTGCCTTTGCTTTTTGTTCACATAGCCGATTTGTGCTCAGTCCCGGGCAAAAACTTAACAACCCCAGCAGCCTTGTGGCAATCAGTCTGACTAATTTAATTACAGGTGTATCTTGTGAGGAGCAAGCAAGAGGCACTTGGTAGGATTTATAACCCCACTACAGAATTTGCTTTCTGAACAATAAAGACTAGAAGACTGATGGTGATTTTTCCTCACCTTTCAAACTTTACACACTACAGAACGAGCCACCTGCGTGGCTTGGCAAGCACCTAGTATCTAAATAAAAGTGTTTCTTCTATAGAGTGCTGCAACAGCTTTACTTGCTCTACTAACTGCTGGGTTAAAGCACCATTAAAGTAGATGAAGAATCTTTACAAGCAGTTTAAAAAATATGCAGTCTGGATCAAAGTCCTAAAAAAAAAAAATTTAAAATAATCAGCTAGAAAACTGTGTGCACAGATGAGGCCACGACAAGCGCTGGCAGCTTCCTCCTGCGTTTACATCACCTGCTCCTGGTGCTTTCCAGGTTTGCTACCGAGTGCCTCGAACACCCTCCCCAGTCACCACACAGTTTAACAAAAGCTTAAGGCAGTTGCTTATTAGACAAACTGTACCTTAACAAATGAACACAAGAGGATTAGCAAGACGTAACTTAGCTACTTTTCTTTCAACTACAAAACAGAAGCTCAAAAATCTCTTAATTCAGTCCATCCCGCTACCAACACAGAAGGGATTTTGCAGCAGTACATTTACAAGCGCTGTCTCTAATAACTGTGACACTGAGTTAATCAAGTTGGGGACAAGCGGAGTTACTGACAAACCTAAAACACCGCAGTATCCAATGTATAAGAAGTATATAGAACATAAGACAGGTAAGAAATGTCATTGCTCATGCCTTTCAGCTGAAAGGGAATATCGGCAGCTAGAACATATCACGCTGTATCTTTGTACTTGATTCCTTACATCGTACTAGTTCAAACCCCCCATTTGTGCTTGGAAAAACTGCTCAAACACAGCCCTTACAGCTACGTTTGTACCATTCCATTGCAAAAAAAAGAATCCGTTCTTGATAAAAAGAGAGTATTTATTAGATTTAAGTTTTCCATTAGCCCCTCTCACTTCGTACTTACAAGAGCTTCCACAGTGCCAAGATCTTTGATTTTGTTGCCACTTAGATTTAGATATGTGAGATTTGGACATCTTTCTGCAAGGACCTCCAGGCCTCCTGAAATGATGTTGTCGCTCAACTCCAACTATTATAGAGAAAACAAATTAAGTAATTGAATGGCTGGCTTCTTACCATCAGATTCAGACCCACATAATTTTTAGTGGTTCTCCCTTTAACTGGCCAGTTTAATCACAAAGCTGAAAGCTTTTGAAGAGTACCCCAAGTTAACAAGCAGTAGTTGTGTTATCACTTTGGCTGTCAAAAAGTTCCTCCGAGTTTACTTTAAGAATTATAAATACTCCTTAAAGTCTCATGGGTTTGATACCTAAATTTTAAGTTAGTAGAATACACAATACTGGGATTCACTGCAAGCCTTTACTCTGCCAGTGATGTGCAACTTAGAATCACAGAATTGTTTAGGTTGGAAAAGACCTTTAAGATCGTCTAGTCCCACCATTAACCCAGCATGGCCAAGTTACTGCTAAACCAGTCCCTCAACGTCACTGGTTGGGGACAACCCAACGGCCTGTCATCCACCACCAGCGTTCCACAAGAGACATCCAACCTTCACAGCCAAGCATTTCCTGCCCTCAGAGTTGTTGGCCAAGCCCAATTTGGCCATAATCAACTGGAGATACCCCAATTTCAAATCTTAAAAAATAAAGAGGTAGCTGGGCCGTGGCATGGTTTCCCAGCATGCCATCTCCCAACGCACCATCAGCCCCACGCCAGGTCAACCCAAAGGCAACAACCACGGGTCATCACCCATGCCTTGTGACTTCTCCAAGCACTGGTGGGCAAGGGGGACGTACCTTTCTGAGCTTACTCAACGTGGGAAGCTTGGCCAGCGACGTCAGCTCTACGTTGGCCATGCTAAGAAACTCCAGTTCTTTAAACGAATCGTTCAGCCCTTCGATTTCACCGTTGCTGGATCGGCAGTTGTCGAGCACCAACTCCGTCACCTTTGAAGAGGACAGCAAGCCACTCGTCAGCTTAACGAGCACCAGCAAAACCACACACTTCATCTAAACCACAACTTGTGACTGTTAAGTATCCGTTGGTGTTTGGTTTAAATTTAGACTAGGCTTGTGGTCCGAAATCACTGACACCCGCCTATTTAAAAAAATAAAAGTATGTGACAGCTTCCCTTCCTCTCAGCGTACTTCGAATTCTGCAAAACCTGCCATCTAACCCCAAACTGTACTGACGGGCACTTTTATAGCTTCTGATGGTGCCACCGCAGCCAGGGCGCAAGTGAACCGCTAGCTTGTTTCTACAGTCTAATAATTTCATTCTGCATATTCAAACCTATAAAAAACATCTAATTTCTTCCTGAACCCTAAACCTTCTGGCTCCAGATTATTTTAGCAGGGAGTCCTGCAGGTTAATTAAGCACAATTAAATAATTTCCTCATGACAAAGCCACTATAACAACTCGATAATCGATACAGGTCGCGTACTTTGAGAAGCAGTAACAAGGAGCAGACAATTAATTTTAAGTTTTATCTACAGCGGAACATCCCACTCATTAGAAAGGACATTAACAAGGCGACTCTTCCTTCCCCCTGTACACTTTTAAATAATAACATTTTAAGAAACCCCCAAGCAGCGTAATTTTACTTTTTAGTTAAGTCTCTTCTAACTAACTGCGCTCCCTGAAAAAAAAAGCTGTAATTTCAGAGTAAAAGAGAATTAACAGAAAAGTTTAAATTACTGAAAAAATTAAATAAATTGGTTTTGTTGCACCTCAAACCAGTACAGCCAGCGTCACGTAAAGCCTCACTATTATTTTTTTTTTTTTCTACCAGAAAAGATGCCTTCAAAGCAGCAGAAAGTTTTGGAGCCGAGAAGGGACCTTCACGCCTTGGCCGGGGTGAGCCACGGGGGGGCCCGCGCAGGTACCTGCCACCCAGAAACTCACTGAAATCGGGTTCAGCCAACACTTTTAGGCACTTTTTGCCTCAAATCCCCCGGGGGCCGGTCAGTATCGACGCAGCCGGACTTTACTCCCGGGGCGAGCGAGAGGTTCTGCTCCGGA